>JADRCD010210520.1:4595-14867 GCA_019843815.1 Montemys delectorum
GCACGAAGTGTGAGTTACTCAGGAGTTTAGTGGTTAGTTAGCATGTCATCGTCATCGACACGTAACCAGGCCTCCTTGTAAAACAGATACCAAAGAGACCTTTTAGTAATGGACTCATAAGCAATTCACTTTATGCCCCAGCACCATGAAGGGCCCCATGACTCAAGCCACCTTTCTGAGATTGGGGACAAAGATGAGGAATGACAAAAGAGTAAGGCATGGGGGGCTAGTACAATGGCTTCCTTACAAAACAGCAAGGATGACAAACCCACAGGCCCTCCACAGACGAGCTCAAGTGGCCTGAATGACTCATGTTAACACTACCTACAATACCAGTCAAAAAAGATGGCCTCACAAGAAAAAAATAGGATCTAATGGAGACTGATCCATTGACCCTTAACCTAAGAATCACATGGCTGCCGTATTCTCCATCCCGGCTTCCACTTTCCAACTCTCTGGTTTGTTCCATTCTAACCATGAAAAATGTATGACTTTCTGGTTAAGTGAATGGTCCATGAGGAGGAAAAGCCAGAGAAAGGGCAAATTAAAATTAATCTTATTATGATAGTTGTTGATAAAGGCCAATATGTGGGAGGCAGAGACAGAACAACTTCTGTGAGTTCTAGGCCAGTCTGATCTACATACTGAGTCCTTGCCTCAAGAAAAAGAAAAAAAGAAGTAAAAATTATCGACAAAGTCCTAAATTAAATGATCACAATGACCATAAATGTAGACAATGTTCAAACAGTGTATGAAGAAAAAAGAACTAATGGACAACAGACAATAAACAGTATTATATAGACACTCTAAGTAGCCAGAGTGAACACAGTATACAGACACTCTAGATAGCTGGAGTGAACACAGTATACAGACACTCTAGGTAGCTGGAGTGAACACAGTATACAGACACTCTAGGTAGCTGGAGTGAACACAGTATACAGACACTCTAAGTAGCCAGAGTGAACACAGTATACAGACACTCTAGGTAGCTGGAGTGAACACAGGCTTTACCATGCTTATATTCGATGCATGTTTATTTTCCCAATTATCTATAGTTGGTAAAATTTTAAAGAAAACAGAGAGAGGCTAGAGAGATGGCTCAGCAGCTAAGAGCACCGACTGCTCTTCCAGAGGTCCTGAGTTCAAATCCCAGAAACCACATGGTGGCTCACAACCATCTGGAGTGGGATTTGATGCCCTCTTCTGGTGTATCTGAAGACAGCTACAGCGTACTTAAATAAATAAATAAATAAATAAAATAAATCTTTTTTTTTTTTAAAAAAAGGAGACTGGGAGGAAAGGAGGCATGCACAAATGTACACACATGCACACACTATTTTTGTCATGCTGACCATTTTATATGTAAAATATAGATATTTATCACAGGAACTACTCCCTAACTGTCCCAAGCTAAGTCATGTCCTTCCTTGCTATTTGCAGGAAGCTGTCTTCGTCAACAAGCTCTTGTTATACAGGTACCATGCACTGGACGCCATGCCGTCTGCAGACACCCCGCAAGTACTTACTTAGCTGGAGAGATTGAATTTGCTTTCTAGGACCCATGTTGGGTAGAACACAACCACCTGTGACCCTAGCATGGGCAGACCTCAGACTGCTGCAACCTCTGGCACCTGTACTCACATTACACACACACACACACACACACACACACACACACACACACACACACACGTACATGCATATGCACATACACATACAAAGTTTAAAAATAATAGGTAATTTTTAAAGGTATAACTAGTAAAGTTCTCCCTCACAGTGCTAGACAAAGTAGGCTAAGGGCCACAGAACCACATCTCCCCTGACTACCCCTCAGAAATCCTTACAGAATGTTAGTACCTCCAAATACACTATAGCAGATAGTGTTATGAAAAATATTTGCTATCTGCACATTCCTACAGAAGTTAAATTCTTGTCTGTGGGGCATGTGTGCAATCATGTGATTTGCCTCTAGCTCGGGAAGTGTGCATAGAAAGGCATAAAAAGCACCAAGAGCCAATGAGAGAGGCCATGTCATGGCTCTTCTCCCTTCATCCTGTGCTCTGGAGTAGTGCCCACAGAAGGCCCTGGCACAAGAAATAAGCTCATGTTCAAAGCTGGCAATTTGAGGGTGGATGCTGCAAGACAGTTTAGCAACCGCCAAATCAAAACAATGTACGAAAAGTAGATGCTGACACCAAGTTCCCAAGTAATGGGCTGACACTCTGTTCTCCAAAGCCTGGGCATTTGGAAGCCCAGTCAGGCCATTAGCATGAATGACACTCAAAGCAAAGCCTGGAAACACTGAGAGCAGTGCATAGAAGCGCCGCCCCAGGGTGCAGCGTCTCATCTACCTTTCCCATGGTGGTGACAAAGCTCCACAAAAGCCACCTTCGGAAGGAAGGGTTTATGCCGAATCTGGTTGGAGGTAAGTGAAATTGACTTGAGACTCACGTGAGACTCCACTCTGGCTCTGCAGCGACGGTCCTGTGCACCAGTAGAGGTAGCACCAAGGGCCACAGTGTAGACAGTTTTAATAAGGAGCCAAAGCACACATGCATGCACCCAAGGGTAGCATGTTCAGGCACATAAAGAACAAACCACTCATATTTATCTACATAATGCAGGTACACACATGCACTGGCTTGGAACTCAGGAAGCACTTAAAAATAGTAAAAATAACATGGTATCATCTCCTAAGGTTCCTAATTACAGGATAAAACTCCAGACTGCAAGTCAGAAGTAAGGAAAGCATGGTCTTGGTGCACTAGTCGGGTTCTCTGGAGGCCAGTCACAGAGCTCACGGAGTCTCTCTCTACATTGAGGGAATGTGTTGTGATGACTTACAGTGTGCAGCACAACTCACCCAACAATGGGCAGCTGTGGACGAAGTCCGAGAACCTAGCTAGTGCTCGCTCAGTCCCGCAGGGCTGCTTGTTTCAGCCGGTCTTCTGTAGAAGTAGATTCCATGAGATGTGCTGGCGAGGAAGTGCAAGCAGGTAGAATGAACCTGTCTTCTTCTTCCAAAGTCCTTCGTAGGCCTCCAGCAGAAGGTGTGGCCCAGATTAAAGGTGTGTAGCACTACGCCTAGATCTGAGACTCGCTTTGTTCCAGGTTGACCTTGAACTCGGTTTGCCTCAGTCTCCTTGTGTTTCCAGTGTGTACTACCTTCCTGGGCCTAAGCTCCGCCACCCCCCACCCCCCCAGACAGGGTTTCTCTGTATAGCCTTGGGTGTCCTGGAACTCACTCTATAGACCAGGCTTGACCTCGAACTCAGAAATCCACCCACCTTTGCCTCCCAAGTGCTGGGATTAAAGGTGTGTGTTACCACCACCCAGTAGGGCCTAAATTTTTCATAGCAAAATGCTTCAATCTGGATCTTGAGAAAAAAATGTGTCATCCCATGTCAAGATCCAGGTCATAAGCCTGTGTCTTGCAGCCTCAAGATTTAGATCACAGGTGTGCCCTGTTTCTGGATGGTAGTTCATTCCACATGTAGTCAAGTTGACAACCAGGAATAGCCGTCACACTTGGGCAGGAAATATTTAAAATTATTATGCTATATTCATGCTTGTCCATTTGAGTTAAAAATTGCCACATTACCAATGGACTTATGAAACAAAGCATTGACGGCACTCAAATTAAAAATGCTCTTTCTCATATCCTTAGATTAAGGCTTTGAGGGACTGGAGAGATGGCTCAGCAGTTAAGAGCACTGACTGCTCTTCTAGAGGTCCTGAGTTCAATTCCCAGCACCCACATGGTGACTCACAACCATCTGTAATGGGATCGATCTGGTGCCCTCTTCTGGGGTGTCTGATACATGAAATAAATAAATAAATCTTTAAAAAAAAAAAAAAAGATTAAGGCTTTGAGTGCAAGCAAACGAACTTCTGAATTTCTATCAACCAAGAAAACTTTGAAAGCAGACCTCCACACTGACTGCTCTTCTGAAGGTCCTGAGTTCCGGTCCCAGCAACCACATGGTGGCTCACAACTGCCAGTAATGAGATCTGATGCCCTCTTCTGGTGTGTCTGAGGACAGAGCTACAGTGAATTACACCAGAGCGAGCGGGGCTGGAGCCAGCAGGGCCAGCAGAGGTCCTGAGTTCAATTCCCAGCAGCCACACACATGATAGCTCACGGCCATGTGTACAGCTACAGTGTACACATAAAATAAATAAAATAAAATAAATCTTTAAAAAAAAGTTACCCAAAGGTAACCTGTGCTACTCTCACATAGTAAGAGAGGAGGTGCTGAAAGGTACTAGGCTGGCGCCAGGCTTCACAAACTGGCGTCTACCTGAAGGAGTGGTGAACCACATGATCATGTGACGAACGGATGTGATAACGGACTAGTCATTTCCCTGATCTGAGAGGCCAGGAAAAGCAGAGACCACATTAGGAGTAGTTTCTGGGATGTTCCTGAGATGTTTCAGCCAATGCAAAGACCCCTAGAAACCAGCTCCAGAGACAAAGGCCATTTGGCTGATGCAAGCAAGGTAGGCAAGGGGATGCAGAAGAGAAGCTAGACAAACACAGACTTCAGAGTCTTTATTTGACGTGTAACAAAACCTCTGAGCTGTTTTAAGAAGGGAATGACACCATCATTTACAGTGCAGAAGCTACTCTAGTAAGCAGATAGGGCAAGGGGAGCTGGGGAAATCCCTGAGGAAACCCTGGCGGATAGATATCACTATGGTGCCTGATGTCTTAGAAAGATGAACTTCAGTAGAAAGACTGCAAGACTGATTACATGGTAGCATTGACACAGTGTGAGAGGCAGAGAGCGAGAGAGCGAGAGCGAGAGCGAGAGCGAGACAGAGAGAGGGGTGGGGGGAAGGGGGAGGGAGGGAGGAAGGAAGGGAAGGGAAGGGGAGAGACAGTGACAGAGAGATACATACAGAGAGGATAGTCATAAAGGTAAGGCATGGTAGCTAGCCCATGCCTGCAGTCACAGTATTCAGGAGACAGAAACAGGAGGGAGGATCATAAGGTCAAGACCCTCTTCAGCTACACACTGAGCTAGAGGCCAGCCTGGACTAGACAAGAGTCTCCAAAACCAGACCAAACAAACAAAACAATGGTCATGATGATGCCAGTGGGCGATGGCAGCCCACTTCCTAGAATGAGAGAGGTCTGGTGGCACAGATTAGGGATTCACAGCTGCAGAGACATCCCTACACTTGCTCTCTCCCCCTCCTGTTTCTCCTCCATGGCTTTCTCAGGATTCCCAGCACTCCTCAGAACAGTGTGAGATAAACAGCTTATTTCTATCTTCACCTGAACCTGCTGGTTTACAAAGCTTGATAAAAATATAAAAATAATGAAACACTGAGACATGTAAGCTATATTTACTCCCGATAAACTTACATGTTTATACTAGCATAAATTATAGATGGCTTAAAGACTTCATTAGGAAAAAAATGAAGCTATTAGAGTGTAGTAAAAGAAAGTACAGGTTTGTCAGGTGGTGGTGGCGCACACCTTTAATCCCAGCACTTGGGAGGGAGAGGCAGGTAGATTTCTGAGTTGAGGCCAGTCTGGTCTACAGAGTGAGTTCCAGGACAGCCAGAGCTACACAGAGAAACCCTGTCTCAAAAATCAAAACAAAACAAAACAAAACAAAGAAGAAAAGAAAAAGAATAAGAAAATATAGGTTAATATCTATAAAATCTTGGAGTGAGAATATTCTTGGTTCTTTTAGCACCAAGGCAAGAGTCATGAAAATGGAAAATAATGGTGGTTGTTAGGTATGTGAATATAAATCCATTTACCATTGTATTTAAATAAGCAAGGGTTTTTTTTGTTGTTGTTGTAGTTCTGAAATAGTCTCACTGTATAGTGTAAGCTAATCCTAAACTCTTAAGTAAATCCATGTGAACCTCCTGCATTGGCCTCCCAAATAGCTGGGGAAACAGGCACACGCCATCACAGTGATTCACAAGTTTTAGAAAATAAAATTTTTTGAATAAATATTTTAAGCATGCAACATATGAATTAATATTTTTAAGCTCTTAAGTTTAAAATTAAAAAAGATTAACTACCTGGAACATGTGATAAGAGCAGAAATTCAAAAAAAATATAAGTAACACAGGAGTTATATGATATGAAAATATACTGGACAAAAAAATGACGCTCTACTACTTAGAGTAAGCGCACTAGATATCACTGGAGATATGGGATGAGACCCTTTCAGATACCGGACTTCAGAAGGACAATGGTACCGCCCATGCTGACGCCCTTACCACCTTCTTTCAATAAGCATAGTTTGCTGAGATAGGATGAACCCCATTTTCTAACATAAAACATATTGCCAAGAAATACAGTATGTTTAGAGGAGCCACATCCTCTCATGTAGAACACACTCAGAGGTCCTTTCAACCCTGCACAGAAAAGAAAGAGGCACGGAACCACAAAGATCAACGTTTCTAAATCTCTGACATCCCCATGGCCAGGACCATCACCATCTGCTCATCCTTCTTTTCAGATTCCAAAAATTTTTTACAGCTCTACTGCTGCTGGGCAAAACAAAGAGTGTTCTCTTCATATTATTGCATCTAGTCTCTTCCACACTTGCCCAGGGGTTCTCAACATCTGGCGCTCAGAGCAAAAGTACTAATGTTAACAGAGAACTTTCCAGAAGCACAAACTATTGGGTCCCATTCTCGGTCCAGCGGATCCTGCTGGTTCTGGAAGCACCTGTTCACTCTGCAGCCTCCCTCACCTTCCAAGTCCAGAAAGTTTCCCAATAGGCAAGTCGCACACAAAGAGGCCGAGCCACAGAATCCTCAACAGCTGGAAACTTTCTGAAACAAGAACAGAAGCCCAGTGAGGCAGCATCATACACCTTAGTGATGTTGGAGAATTAGAGCCACGGCTTCCTGTCTTCAGCAGCTTCGGAGGCATTCCAACACATCTGGCTTCCTCAGACACTGGCTCCAAGCTCATGTAATTACACAGTCAAAGGCAGGACTACACAACCAAACATTCGACCAGTAAGATTCCTGACTAATAACAAGGTGCCAGCTGTATCTAGGAAGAAGTACAACAACAGAGGTGAAAAGACACTTCAGAAATATTTCATCTTTCCTAAGTGACCCCCCACTTAGGGATAGGTCTGCTGAGGTTTGATGTTCTTTATACAGGGTAAGTTATCCTAGAACTAATGCACAGCCATGATAAACATGAAGCAAAGTCTATTTGCTATCAAACACCAATAAAGCCAATTGCAAATGTGCCACATTTGTTTGCTAAAAGCAAGTTAGCACTGGTGACGAGCAACTGAGATATGCTTGCTGTCCTCAGAGCCTGCAGCCCACTTGCAGATAAGCAGAGATGCATTAGTTACTGTTATGTGCACGGACCCAAACACCTGACAGAAGCAGCTTTGGCTCAGTTTCCGTGATATGTTAGTTGTCGTGACAGGGAAGCACAATGGCAGAATCTCTCAGCATGGTGACAAGACCATCGAGTGGTGGCTCCTCACTTGTGGCAGATCAGCACCCTGGAACCTGGGTGGCCAAAACCTTCAAAGGCCCACCTTTCCTAGTGTATTAGAGTAAGTCCCACCCACTTCCTAAGGGGCTCCAAAGTCTTCAAGCCAGTATCACTAACTCCCAAACAGGCATTAAGTTATGAGCCTGGGACATTTCAGACTTCAGTTCTGGCAGGTTAACCCACAGCTAATATTGTTTCTCTAAAGCACATGCCAGAGAGAAAAATTAAGGCTTGGAATGGCTCAGCCACTTTGTGAAGGCCACTTCTTAACTTCCTGCAAGGCCATACTCCACCCACCATCTAGCACCAAGGTTTTTCTTTTGTTTGTTCTACATAATTAAAATATATGCTAAGCCTAGTGGTGCACACCTTTGCTCCCAGCACTTGGGAGGCAGACAAATCTCCAATCTCTGTGAGTTCAAGGCCAGAGAAGGCTATATAGTAAAACCCTAAGCTAAAAAACAACGGAAAAAACAACAATAAACAAATTAAAAATACACACAGACACACAGAGGCACAAATGACACGTTTACATCGGATTGGAGGTTAGGGGGTTAGTATTTTTCCCTAGGTGGTGCTGGTAAATGAACAGGGCCTAGTATATATAGAGAACTAATAACTTCTCCAAAGTAAAATAGAATATTCATCTTCTTACACTTACTACACATGCTCTTGCCTCTGTGTGTTTATAGCTTCCGAAATGCACTTTGCCATTATTTCCTATACAATGTAATACTTTCAAACTACAAGTATCATGGTATACATGGGTCTGTATATTTACCTAGATGAGTTCACCCTTTATAAATGCCAATGTTTAGATCTCTCCCACCTGATAAATGTTTGAAAGAGCTACCTATTACCCTCTGGACCTCCTGTGTAACATATGGAGTACAAGATCACTGCAAAGCTCTGAGCTTCCCATACTCTACAGGGAAGTCTGGGGTTGCCAATACAGTGCTGTTGTGAACCCAACACAGAGAGCTCAGGATAGACTGACTCCTCGTGGGATCAGCCAGCACAGAAAAGCCTCTGCAGGGAAAGAACTCTCATGCCCATTTTAGATTCTAAAGTGCTTGAATTGTTCCAGTGCCATTCCATGGCATTGCACACATCCGTTAGAGGGATGAAACAGCTCTCTTGTCTACAGTTTTCCAGTTTGTGCATTTAAACCTTACATATGGCATTTTGATATTGTAGGAATATTTTGGCACTCCTCAGCCTCAGAATGTTTACATCTCCTGGCCATACCTGACTTACTGCTAAAGGTCTTAGCTTATTCTTCATGACACAACTCCAACAACATTTCAGAGTGAAACCAGAGGACCCCTAGAGAAGCTGATGATTTTTATTTTCATAACCTTTTATATCTTTCATAAGATACACAACCACAGCATTGAATATGCAGGGTCACTCAGAAGCCCTGGTGGTTAAAACCTAATGGGGGAAGGTGGAGAGGCACTGTGAACCTTTAAGAGGTGGGGTTTTATGGGACTTTGGTGTGTGTTGAGAGGATGGTCCCTCCACATCCCAAAAAAACTGAGTATACTCCACCGTGTAAGCCCACTATGATGTGCTCTCTCATCAGCTACCCAAAGCAACAAGATTCAGTCAAAACCCTCCAAAACTCATTTCACTACACTAACATGAAGCTATTCACTAATACTGTATTCCTTTCTACTCATTTTCTATTTCCTTTTGTCCATGTGTTATGTGTGTGGTGTGTATGAATGTTAATATATGCACATATGTACAGAAACCAAAGAGGTTGATGTTGGATACCTTCCTCAATGATTCTCCCCTTATTGTTTACTGAGGCAGGGTCTCTCCTTCAATTCAGAGATGGCAATTTCTGCTAGCCTAGAGAGGCCGAGAGCCTCATTTCTGCCTCCTGAACTTACAGTCCTGGTTTGCTTTCTATTGCTATGATCAAACCCTGACTAGATGGGTTATCTGACTTGAAGGCTATAGTCCATCCCTGTGGGAAGCCAGAGGAGTGAGGAGGCAGGAACTGCAGCAGACTATGCAGGAATGTTGCTGACTGGCTTGCTCCCCAGGTTTCTTTCCCCATTAGCCCTGGCTGATCGGCCTAGGGATAGATAGCAACACCCACAGTGAGCTGAGTCCTCCTACATTAATCAGCAATTGAGAAAATGCCCCAGACAGGCAGACTTGACCAGGTGACTCCTCAGGTGGGACGCCCTTCCCAGATGTGTGTAGGACAGTGTTAGGTTGATGAACACTAAGTAGTACAACTGCCACGCCTGCTAGATTTTACATGAGAGCTGGAGACCCAACTCATGATGGTTCACAAGAGCTTTATCCACTGGGCTCCCCCAAGCCTGGGCCTGCTAATTTTCTTAAAAACTCACACTTCTGGAGATTGCTTCTAGCTGGTAATAAGGTAAAAACAGTGTTTTGAACCCTCTTTTAAAAGTCTGTCTTTCTAATCCTGCCTTCCCTACAGTCCTTGCTCTTCTTTCTGATTGGTAGCAGAACCCTTAGAAAGGCTCAAAAGGGATATATGCCTGACTCGAATACTTACTGTGTCAGAGAAAGCTGTGAAAATGTGTCTCATTTCAAGGGGTCAGAAAAGGGAAGAGGTCCTCTTATAAGCCACGGACCTGGGCACCCTTAGGGGAAAGTCCAGCCAGCAGTCAGGACCAGAAGCACCAGAACACGAGCTCTGATTGACCTCATGCTAGCTCCTCACCCTCGTCTTTGCCCTCACTTCTCAGCCAACCCACCCTCTTCCCCAAGCTCTCAGTGCAGTACTA
>JADRCD010210521.1:0-12933 GCA_019843815.1 Montemys delectorum
TCTGTACTTGTGCTTTTGTGTATACTTCTATGTGTGTGCACACGTGAATGCTTGTGTGTGTGCGCACTTGTGCATTTGCATGCATGTATGCATGTTTGCTTGCATGATGTATATGGCATATACATTGTGCATCTCTGTGGTGTGCCTATATGAGTAGTATACATGCATGCATGATACATGTGTGCATTGCTCATATACGAGTGCAGAGTGTGATGTAGTATGATGTGTGTGTACAATGTCTATACTTATGGGTATATGTATGTCATGAATGATGTGTGCATATGCATGTGTGCACATGTATGTGTTGTGTGTCTGTGTGTGGCGTGTAAGCTATGTGACAGGTGTGGTGCATGTATATGTGTGTGGTATACATGTGTGTGCATGTGTAGACTGTGTTTGGTGTATGGTGTTAGTGTGGTGTATTTGTGTTGTATGTGGAAGTGGTATTTGTGCGTAATGCAGTAAGCTGTAAATGAGATCTTGCAATTCACCCATCTAAAAAAATCTCACTTCTGAGAATTAGAGGAATTAAGGATCACGAATGCCGGATGCATATCAAAAAATGATAGATATTCATGATAAAACTGTACCTCAGCACCCGGAGGAAAGGGTCCATTCGGTTTAGAACGATTTGTTGGAACTCCTGGGACACTTTGACCAGAGTAAGTCTTGTTGGCTAGTGGGGAGAGACAGCTGGATTCCAACTGCTTTGTCCTTTGCTCCATGAGCTGTCACATCCGAAGCCATGTCTGGTGAGTAGCACAGACACAGGCACAGGACGTACACGAAAGACGCATTCCCTGGTGAGCCTATGGTGCTAATGACAGAGACGGCATTATTCACCCTCGTATCTTACAAGTCTGTCTTCAGTCAACCTGAAGAGGCCGTTGCACAATTACAATTCTAAAACTCCTTAGCATTAGGTAAAGTGACATGAGGTACGGAGAGAACCTTCAACAACGAGGTGTCAAATATCTTAGCTCCTCTCTGTGGCATCTTAATGTCACAAACACAAGGGCTTCCTGTGGTGGCAGAGGAGAAACCTGAAGCACACAGTATTGTCTCCCATCCTCAATGCCATGGGGAAAAAAAAAAAAAAACCAACAACAAATAGCCACCCTTCTCACACGTATTTTTACATGAGAGACAAGGAAAGGGAGTGGGAGACCAGGTCAAGAGGAGCAGGCTGTGGTACAGAGACAAGCTGCGGTTTTTATCTGCAGAGAGTGAAATGAGTGGATGTAAACTCCAAAATAGTACCTCTTTAGACTTCTAACCATACTTAGGAGTCACCACACTTCATAGGACCCAAGGCAACAACTCACCTTACTGAAAGGAAAGAAAGAAATACTTCTACTCAAAGCTACCTCTCGGGATTCTGCTGGAGAACAGTCGAGAGCAGTAACATCAAAATGACCACGCAGTTCTCAGAGTACACAGAATGCCTATAAAATATCACGGTGTGTCCGATCCCAGCAGACAGAAACCTCCCAATGTCCTCCAGGTTTTCCACTGTGCTTTCTAACGAGCAGTTTCTACACTCCAAACCTTGCTTTCCTTGCCTTTGAAGGCCTCTAGCAAGACTTTCTACGGATATTTTCCTTGAAACATGTTGGGTTGCAATTTTATGTGCTATACAGGACTATCCTGAGCCAAACTGCCGCCATCCTCAGGAGTCCAGCCAGGCCCGCCTGCCAAAGATCATCTCAGCTGGGTTTGTTGGTTGATAGTTTGTTCTCTCTCTCTCTCTCTCTCTCTCTCTCTCTCTCTCTCTCTCTCTCTCTCTCTCTCTCTCTCTCGGAAAAAGTGAATCGGGAGGATCATGGAACCCTTACACAAGGACCAAGCCACTACTCCATCCTAACAGCCCATGGCTTCTCGGTCTCAGAAGAACTAGACAGTATGGGAGAAAGGATTAGGGAAGGGGAGTCTGCCTGCACAGCCATGGGGGAGCCATCATCCATGCTGGGTGCATGCCTACCAGTGTGGCTGCTCTCCAGTGACCCACTCTTCTGGCATGACCCTCGCTCATTGCTATGCAAGCAAGCTCAATAGACTCATGGGCTCCCCAGAGTAAACCTTGGTAGAGCTGTGCCTTCGTTTGTCCTTGCGACCCATGGAGGCGGTAGACGTCGTTTATGTCTTCTGAAATGAAATAATTTTCACGACAGTGACAGCAATCGTCCATGAACAGGCTGTGATAATGTTCTTAAGGCTTGGCGTACAGAAGTTACAGCCTTTCTTGGATGTATAGCGTGGATGTGTGCGTATGGCTTGGCTCCCAAACTGCACTTGGCAAGATTAGTCTATAAAGGTGGAAAGGGGGATATATGGAACTGTTGGCGGGGGGGGGGATCCCATAAGACCCCCCAAACATTGCCAGCTATTGCTACTGTCCTTTGTTACCCTCTAGAACCTGACGCCGAGACCCTGTCTCTGAAGACGACGCCACTTACTTGAGTCATGGGACAGGAAGAAGGCAAGCTGGTATCAACCTAGAAGAACCATCCCTGCTGAGTAGCTCTCACAGCGCTGGAAGGTGTTGTGCCCAGGCCTGGAGGAGGAAATCAATCACCGGTCTTACCTGGATGTGAACCCTGGGACATATACCAGCCAGCCTGGCAGGATAGGCCTACTGGTGAGATAGTGTTAACCAATAGTTCTGTGGGAGCAACCAACCACTTTTTGATTGTAGTTTTAGGACTCACGTCACAAGACTGAACTGACGCCAGGCACAGTTACCAGGATCAGAAACCGTGCCGAGATCGGCCATAGGCTCTGTAGCACTCGAGACCGCTGGCTGTTCCGCCAAGTGAGCCACGGTACTAAGCTGCCTTCTAGCGACTTGTTCTCACGCAGATCAGAGCCCCTCTCAGTTCTCGTGAGAGAAGCCCTTTTAGAGGTGGACAGCATCCACAGAGACCCACAGCTGCTCAATGTGCAGCGAAAAAGAGGCTGGGGGGGGGTCTCAGTCCCAAAAGAGAGAGCCATGGATGTCATCCCTTCCTCCCAAGGATTGGGGATCATTATACAAGAGCAGGAGAAAACATTGCCAGAGCCAGAGAAACTGTCACCTATTACCAGTGGCAGTGCGCAAAGGGTACACCAATCTGGGTTGGGGAAACTCGCACATACTATATATTATATACTATATACTACATACTACATACTACATACTACATACTACACACTACAAACTACATACTACATACTATATACTACTATATACTATATACTACTATATACTATATACTATATGCTACATACTATATACTACATACTACACACTACACACTACACACTACATACTATATACTACTATATACTATATACTATATACTACATACTATATACTACTATATACTATATACTATATACTACATACTACATACTACATACTACACACTACACACTACACACTACAAACTATATACTATATACTACTATATACTATATACTATATACTATATACTATATACTACTATATACTATATACTATATACTATATGCTACATACTATATACTACTATATACTATATACTATATACTACATACTACATACTACATACTATATACTACTATATACTACATACTATATACTACTATATACTATCTACTATCTACTATATACTATATACTATATAACCCAGTAACCAAGCTCTTGGGATTTCGCCCAGCGAGTTGAAAACTGATGCTCGCAACAGTTTATAGGCTTAACTGTCAACCTCAGAAGCAACCATGGTGTCCTTCAGCAGCCGAGCGGACACACGGTGATACGCCCCGACGATGGAACATTACCCCGTGACGAAGGAGGAGCCGCCCATCACGAAGACACCCGGAGTAGCATATCCATAGTAGTATGCATATCCATAAGCGAAATGCATCCAATCGAGTGGGCTACATAAGACGTTGTTCACCACATGACAGCCTAGAGAAGACGGAACCGGAGAGCGAACAGATGAGTGTTTCCGAGGGTCAGGAGGAGCGAAGGAGGAACAGTCGAAGATGAAGGGGGTTTAGGGCAGCCAAATTTTAAGTAGCACTTTAAGAGTTTCTGCGTGTACTGCATCTGTCTAGATCCACAGAAAGTAGGACACCAGAGGGACACCAGTGTCAAGTACAGACTCTGCAGGCTGGTGGAGGGTCAACACAGCTTCCTTCACAGTAGCGAGTATTCCACTCAGGAGACTTTTGGTGCTTATAAGCCGGACTATGGGGCCTGCCTGCTGTAGGTCACACTCAGCTTACTGTGAATCCCAAACCGGTATGATCTAGTTTACAGTCTACACAATATGTTTAAAGTATATGTGTTAAACAGATACACACTCTCACACATGTATGTGTGTTCGCATGTATATGTGAGTGACAGAGAAAGAGAGAGAGAGAGAGATAGAGATAGAGAGAGAGAGATAGAGAGAGAGAGAGAGAGATAGAGAGAGAGAGAGAGAGAGAGAGAGAGAGAGAGAGAGAGAGAGAGAGAGAGAGAGAGAGCGCATATGAAAGGTGACTTATGAGTCCAGGACACAGTATGTCCTGGATGGCTGACACTGAGCTGTGACCTACACTCATGGGCAAGAACAAACCACCAATAGCTAACAGTTCTTATTCACCAGCGTAAAGTGCACCTTCATTTTGGAATACACATTCCCACCCTTTTGGGCGTGTTCTGACCATGTGACCAAGTCTGGCCAATAACGTCCTGCAACTGGAAACAGCCCATCATTCCCGCTAAGGCAATGAATCTCTGATCCCAAACCTCCAGGTTTCTCTCGCCTTGCCGTGACAACAGTGTGAGCACACATCGGGACAGACACACTAAGATGTTCGAGTGACTCGGAGGCAGTACTGGCGACCTGATAGGAGGGTGCCTGGGATATCAGCAGCACCCACAGTGAGCTTTGCTAGAAAAAGAATCAGACTTTCGCAGTGGCTGAGGTCGGGATGTTTGCAGCCTGGTCCATCCCGACTGCCACCTGAGCAGATTTCAGAGTCCAGAGTTCAGACTCACTGCGTCATTGAAGGGCACTGGAGCCCACATCTCTCTCACTTCACAGGGAAAAGCAGGGTCTGTCCGGTGAACACCGAGCCTGCTGTTGAGTCAGGGTACATTTGGGGTGACCTCGGTTTCGGGGTTTTCTTTGGCATGAGCGACACGTAAGTGAGAGTTATAGCCATTTACCTGTTGTGTTTTGGGGGAGGGCAGAGATGGCTGCTATCCATCACACCGGAAAGCAACGAGATTCCCAGAGATAGACAGCTAAACAAAGGGCACACGTTAACACAGCGAGCCGCCCAAAAGTCAGGGCTAATGTTCGCCAAGATGAGCATTACTGTGATTTCATCAAGGTGTCCTGATATTTATTTAACTTTTCCATTTTCATTTTTTTTATTTGGGTAAGATAATTGCTTGTGATAAGCCTCCGGTGTGGAGAGCCGGTGCATACAGATGGGTGAGGCGGGGCTCACCGAGTCCCAAGCTCAGACACAGTGGCAAAAGGAATCCAAGTATCAACATACTGAGATGATCTCAATTAAGGTCCTTTAGCAGTTTTGCCTGGGAATGAGGGCCTCTCCAGAGTGGATGGGCTACTCTCACCAATGCGGGGGGGGGGGGGGGGGGGGAAGCCTCTTAGGAAGGTAATGCATTTCACAGCCTAAGGAGAGATCAGAATAGATTGCCTGAAAGGCAGAAAACATTCTGCATCTCTCCACCCCCCACCGGGTCTGATACCTAGGTATTTGGTTTCATAATGTCTGCACCTGTGCCTCCCATCACTTCTGATAATGCCACGACGACTCTAAAATGGGTCTTCAACAAGTACGACACTTATTTACATAGTAAATCCCGCATAGGCGTGAATACATCGATGCCTAAAACCACAATGACCTTCGGAATCTTGGGTGTCTACTCTGTACCCTCTCCCTGTCCCCTAAGACCATGATTCATTCCCTTCTACACCCCGTCTTGAACACTCTAGAAGTAGAAATCAGTCAGGCATCTGTGAAGCTACTGGTGGCTTGGGGGCACATTTGAGAATTTCGTCAGATAACATACACGCGCACACACAAATACAAGGCGGCGTTCACATCAAGTCTTAGAAATGCCACTGCTCCTTTCTTTAAGAAAACATAGTGCGGAAACTGAGTCACTACATTTCTGTAGCTGTCACTAAGCCCAGAGAAGATTGGATGGACAGGTGCTCTTCCAGGCTCTGCTTCCCCCACCTATCTTCTGCCTATGGGAAAATCAAAATTAATCAAAATTAAATACCTGCTCCCCCCCCCCCCCACGCCATCCAACTTCGATGAACTGAGATCTATTCGGAGACATTCTTATTTGGTATTTGAGTAACTTACTGATCTCATTGATTCCACCAAATTCATGACAGGGATGGCTTAAGGGACAAAAGGTTTATCTGGCTCCTACTTAGGGGGCTAAGCCTGCACGGCTGCGGCTGGAATGACTCAGTCCGAGTCCGTGGGAGCCTGAGAAGTGACTTGTTCATATCTTAGCAGATCCTGGGCTGAGAGTCGAAAGGGACGTCACCTTCAAGCTCTGTCCCCAGCGACCCACTTCTACTGGCTAGGCCCCGTGTCTCAAAGCTTCCACGGTCTCCCAGAATAGCACCATCGGTTGGGGACCGAGTGTTCAAACACAGGAGCCTGTGGGAAACATTTCACAGTCAAACTCTAATGTACTTCTGAAGATACTTTTCGACCGAGCACAGTCCCAAAGAGAGACAGAGAGTAGACAATGCCTAAAGGATTTTGATGCCTAATCCTGTTTAATTACAATAATTTATACTATAAAAATTATTTTAAACTGCCAACAAGCCTTCTCTGGCCACTATGGGCTTATTTCTATCCCTTCAGACAACTTATAGCCTCTTCCATTACCACCTAAGACTATCTTGGCTCTGTCATTCAGTGGCTAAGGGCCTTCTTCAGAGATACCACCTTGTACCCGAGCCCTGCCCCACAGAGCCTTGCCTCCCCCAGAAAGAAGAGAACACTGTCAACCACAGGCTGAGCTCTGGATCCTCCAGCTGGTACACGGTGGGTCTGTTCTACCTTCTCCGGGCTCAGAAGCTTTGGGAAGCAAGGTCATTAGAAACAGGCTCTCAGCCTTTGTCTGGGGCGAGGATGCAGGCACCTCCTACAGCAAGTGAGTCAGATACAGGCTTAGGGGGTCTGGTATCCACACCACCACCACCAAGATTGTGTTCATCTGCTCTAAAGAGACATCACCTCCAGTTAACTGGAGCCGAGAAGTCCCATGTGAGCTGTAATTGCAAACCTCTGTGAGGCTCTGGATAAGTATTTCCCAGAAAGCCCTGGGACGATGTTAGTGCAAAGTGATGGTATTCTGAGGAAAGGTTGTATGTAGGCCACTGAGGAATGGGGCTTCTTTCTGTTTTTGCTTTCTAGCTGTCCTAGGTAGGCAGAGTCCACTGCTGCATACGGTCCCGTGATGCCTGAGGCCCCGTGGCAATGAGAATCACTCATGGATCATAAGCCAAAATAAACCTTTCCTCCTTTTAAATTGATGGCCAAGGACATTTTGTTATAGTCAAATGACCGTTATATGGAACATGCTAAGATGATTGTTATATGCAAAACGGAGAGCATTGTGATGATCTCCCATGAGCTCATCACCCAGGGCAACAGACCATCCCCAAGGCCTGCATGTCTTTCCCACCCCAACCTTACCTCACTCCACACTCCGTATCTTATGCTCACCATCCCCGGGCCTCTCACTACCATCTGGCACACCTGTGTGGCTGTGCTTTACACTGACTGGTGTGGGTGTGAGTGTGCTGACTCACGTGCTCTCTCAGTGCTTGGGGTTAGAGACAGGAGACCCCAGGGCTAGCTGCCTGGCTAGACTACGCAAACAGGCAAACTTTGGACTCAGGTAAGGGACCCTGTCTCAATAAAGGAGGTATAGAATGATGGGGAGGACCCCCTCCCCCCATGTCAACCTTAGGCCTCTACCCGTGTGCACAACCATGTATCACACACAAACCACACACACACACATACAAGCAGAAGAGTTAATTAAGGAGAAACATGTATTCCCACGAAGCCAAATACATAAGGCTTAAAAGTCAATCAGGTTATAAAATATGTCTAGACGTGTTATCACATGTATTCAAGTAGTATAGCTATGGTCAATATTAGTAGTCAATCTTGCTGATAACACTCACCCTTAGTAGGAGTGTGGTAAAAATAGCATTTTATATCTATGGTTTCTGTCCCCCAAAAATATTAACCTAGGTTAATAAAAAAAAAAGTTCTGGTATAGGAGGATGCTGCCCCAAAAGCTGTCAGGATATCAAATCAGGAAAAGTCAAAAATCACGATTGAGACCAAAAGTCATTCCAGGAGACGTGACAGATGATGTTCTACAGGTGAGGCTGTGAGACAGTGCATGTGCCTGGGCCGTGGCCAAGTCTAATGGCAGGTCATGCCAAACCGTAAGCACACATTCCCCCAGGAATCAATATGAAGGAGCTGTCATGGATGGCATGGCATTACAGAAGCTACATATTCACTGTAGGTGCTAGCATTGTATAGTTCCTTAACAATGTCATGACTGTTTGTTCTGGTGCTTCAAATACATCGTGAGACTCTGTGGGTAGAGAAAGTTGGGGTGGGGTGGAGGGACTGTTGCCTGTCCATGTCTTTGGATGCTCGTGTGGGAGCAGATGCTCAAGGATATGTGTGCCTATAGAGGCCAGAGGACAACCTCACTGACCTGGAACTCACCAAGCCTCCAGACATGCATGCACCATGACATCCAGCTCTGTTTTTTAATGTAAGGGTTTTATTTAGAATTTCACCCTCATTCCTCTCTGTAATTCCTGAGTCCCTTCACGTGTCTTTCTCAACTGTCATGAATATCTCCTTTTTTAAACAAGTCACTAAGTCCCATTACTGCTAAACACACACACACACACACACACACACACACACACACACACACACACGGGCAGGGGGGAGGGACGCACTGGAGCATAGTCCCTAAGGAAAACGGAGGATTTTCCCTTCCTTAACAGCCATCAATGTCATTAGCTCCTTAGCTGGGGTGGGGGCTTGTGATCCCTTCCCAGTACAGACTGGAATGGTGACCAGTTTGATCTTGTGTGGTCAAGCACAGCCACCCTGAGGTCCCGAGAGTGGTTGTCCTGTTAGGTTCTGAGGACACGGTTGAACCTCAGTCCTCCTCTCAGGCTCTTAGAATCCTTTTGCCCTTTTTTTTTCTACCATGTTTCCTGAGCCTTGGGGGGTATGGGTGTCACACAGGGTTCCTACTTCAGTGATAGAACATGATGACCCAAAGCAACGTGGTGAGGAGTGCTTTTATTTCTGTTTACACACCCCAATCGCAGTCCATCGTGAAGGAAGTCAGGGCAGGGACCTGGAGGCTGAACTAAAGCGGAAGCCATGAGGGAACACTGCTGACTGGCCTGCTCTTCATGGCTTGCTCAGCCTGCTTTCTTATACTCCCCAGGACCACCAGCCCAGGAGTGGCACCACCCACAGGGAGCTGGGCCCATCCACATCAGTCATGAAACAAGAAAAATGTACTAGAGACTTACAGTAGGGAAATTTCAAAATGATTTTAGCCTGTAGCAAGTTGACCTAAAAACTACCCAGCACAGAGGATCGGTAGAGAGGTCCCAGCTATGACTGAGCTCTACACACACACACACACACACACACACACACACACACACACACACACATACTTGTTCTCTACCCTTTAGCCATGTGTGAGTCTCTGCATTAACCTCCGTACACTTTACAAAGTCTTCAGTCTTTTTTATGAAAAGTGAGCTATGCAATAATCTATAGGTGTAGAGATGGGAATTCATAAGTCAGTTTGACACTAGGCATATTTAGCAAAGCAAGAGTAGCAATAGGTTCACCACTGGAGCCTGGGGCCTTCCCAGCCATGGGCTCTTGGCCAGATTTACGCTACCAGGCATGAGCCTCTCCTGGGAGATAAGCCTTATATCCAACCAGAAATGTCACTATGGTACCCACCGGCATATCTTGACAGTTGTTTTGATTTTGTATAGATTCTATGAATTGAACTCAGATCTTCATGCTTGCTTTACCCACTGAGCTGTCTCCCTAGATCGCCACCATGAGACCCACAATCGAGGATCTTCTCACTTTCCTTTGTCACCCCCAGTGGGTGACACATCACAAAGACGGGAAGAACCCAAAGCCAGAAAGCTGGTAAAGCAGAAACCCCCAGAGAGAGAAACAAGATGGCCCATCTGAAGACAGGGACACTGGCTTTCTAGTTCCTTCACCAGGAACTAGAGGGGAACTGAACTGTCTATAATTTCAGTGGGATGCTTAGAATACCGTGCTTAGACAGGGTCAGAGGTAAGAATTCAGCAGAAGTCATCATGGGCCATGGACTGTGCTGGATCAGCAGTGGCTCCCATGGGCCAGAGCTTTGCTACTCTGATCTGGCACTTTCATAAACAATCATACTTTCTAATCTTCTGCAATTACATGAAATTATTTCTCATTGACCTTGAAGTAGGGGGTGATAAGGACAGAAGGAGGTGTAGGGACAGACGATGGTGGACAGACAGGTGGCATGCCCAAGTTCAAGGCTGAGCAAACTGTCTCAAGAATACCACTTGCTAGACTCAGGCATCCTCACAAGGCCTTGCTCTCCCGCGGAGACCTCTGTTCCATAAGCAGCTGATAAGTCATGCTCGAGTGTCCATACTCCACTCTCCTCACCTCTCACAGAGTCCTGGCCCAGGACGCTAGCCTACTACCCACTCGACTTGCCAGCTACGAGTCTCACTTTCTGCCCTGTGCTCTCTCTAGCCAGTCACCACTGTCATATGTGTTGGGAATGAGAAGGGTGCGCATTCCTTGGTGTGCATGTGGAGGTGAGAGGATAATTTTGTAGACTTGGTTCCTACATCAAACTGTGACTGTCAGGCTCGATGGCAAAGCTCCTTTACGCACTGAGCCATCTTGCTGGACTTGGATCCAGTCATATTGCCCAATGGGATTGAGCCATCGAATGGATCGTCCTTCTTGATGGTAGCATCAGTATCTTCTTCTGCACCCTTCGCCACAGATGGCCAGGAGTGTTGTGCAGGAACAATACTTAATTGATGCTTCCCTGTGTCTGTCATCACCTGCTCCAAATAATACTATTGCAACCTGTCCCTGCATGCATCTGCTTCCCATCTCACTCAGTGGGGACACCACAGGCAAAATGCAGGGTCCAATCTGGAGCCAGCCTCGCAGAAAGAAGACACCCCCCCCAATCCTACTCACTCTCCAACTGGAACAGCTCATGAAAAAGAAACTGCTGTGATTCAGGTCAGGCAAACGGGGTGCAGCAGCGGCACCAACCGCAGAGTGAGACGCTAATTTCTCTAATTGACAGAGAGCCTCCATCGTTTCAGAATGTGCCGGCGTTCCTGCAAGGAAAGCAAGCCAATTTATTCCACTGTTTACAATGTCACCGTGCATTTCTGAAATGAGTGTTCTCTGGGCTCAATGTGGGAAATGCTGGTCGCTGACTTCTGGGGTGTAGCCCGTCCCTGGGATGCTGGATGGCTTTCTAGGACTGAGATGGGGTTTTCATCGGCAGCTCCTCCTGTGAAGGAACAAAGAGAAACAGGCCTGCCTTCCCAAAGGCTGTCAGCCAGAAGAGGAGGCTGGTAGGCAAGCTGGGTCTTTTCTTCACATCTTCAGCTTCTCGGCACTGCACATGGGGACCAAAGAGCCACTTTCAGAGTCATCTCACCCGCACAGCAGTGATACTGATGTCTACCCTGTCATCCCAAGCAAAGACTTGGGGTGTGAACTGGGGAGATGGACAGGAAAGTGCTTGTCGTGTAAGTGTGGGGACCTGAGTTCAGATCCCAAGCACCCACATGAGAGGCCAGATGGTGTGATGAATCCAGGTGTGATGAATCCAGGTGTGATGAATCCAGGTGTGAGGAAGCCAGGTGTGAGGAAGCCAGGTGTGAGGAAGACAGGTGTGAGGAAGACAGGTGTGAGGAAGCCAGGTGGGAGGAAGCCAGGTGTGAGGAAGACAGGTGTGAGGAAGACAGGTGTGAGGAAGACAGGTGTGACGCGCTACTCTTACAATACCAGTGCTGGGGAAGCAGAGACAGGAGGCTCCCTGAACCTCACTGAACCACTCATCCAATTGGTGAGAGGCCCTGGTTCAAAGCAAAGTGGAGAGTAATAGAGAATGACACCCCAAATCCACCTCTGGCCTCCATATGTGTCTGTACACATTCACGTGTGTATGTACATCCCCCAAGAGCATGTTCACATGCATAGGCCCATCACGTAAACACACCCATACGGAGAGAGGGGAGGAGGGAGAGGGAATGGGGAGAGTTGTGGTATGGGTAAGATGGTTGATAATACAGTACACTTTCAACCAGATACCCACTCTTCTGTTACATTACCCTCCTTGGTCTCCTTCCAGAACTTTCCCATAACCTACAAGCAGTGGTAAGTTTGTTGTTGTCGTTTGCTGTTTTTACATCTGTCTCCCCTAGTAAAATTCAAAGTGCCTAAAAGCAGGAATCCAGAACCTAGCTTGATGTGCAGAACCAAGTCACATGCCATGAGTACTAATGTCTTCACGCCATCTTTAACATGATGCAGCCCTGTTCCCTCCCGTATGCTCTGTCTGAGCTCATGCTCTGCTGCAGAGAAATCTAGAGAGACGACGGAGACACCCTACAGCGATCCGGAGCGATCGAGGGTATCCTAGAGCAATCTAAAGCTGAGTGGTAGAGCGCATGCCCATCGTTCGTGGGATCCTGCCTTCAACCCTCAGCACCGCCTGCCAGTTGATTATTCCACTAAACAACACAAAGTCTACTTTTCCTAGAGGGCTGTTTTGAGGCCTGTTGCCTCTGT
>JADRCD010210524.1:0-15277 GCA_019843815.1 Montemys delectorum
TGAAGAATTGGGTTGGAATTTTGATGGGGATTGCATTGAATCTGTAGATTGTCTTCGGTAAGATGGCCATTTTTACTATATTAATCCTGTCAATCCATGAGCATGGGAGATCTTTCCATCTTCTGAGATCTTCTTTGATTTCCTTCTTCAGAGACTTGAAGTTCTTGTCAAACAGATCTTTTACTTGCTTAGTTAGAGTTACACCGAGGTATTTTATATTATTTGTAACTATTGTGAAGGGTGTTGTTTCCCTAATTTCTTTCTCTGCCTGTTTATCCTTTGTGTAGAGGAAGGCCTCTGATTTGCTTGAGTTAATTTTATATCCAGCTACTTTGCTGAAGTTGTTTATCACATTTAGGAGCTCTCTGGTGAAATTTTTGGGGTCACTTAAGTATACAATCATATCATCAGAAAACAGTGATAATTTGACTTCTTCCTTTCCAATTCGTATCCCTTTGATCTCCTTTTGTTGCCTAATTGCTCTGGCTAGGACTTCAAGTACAATATTGAATAGGTAGGGAGAGAGTGGGCAGCCTTGTCTAGTCCCTGATTTTAGTGGGATTGCTTCAAGTTTTTCTCCATTTAGTTCGATGTTGGCTACTTGGCTGCCCTCTTTCAAGCACGACTTAACAGCCTCTTGAAATTCTCATCGCCAGCTACAGGCAAAAATCTGACCAACTTGGTCTCTGTACCCTTCTCTTTTTGGGCCTTTCAGCCGGGCTCACGATTCTCCTTGTTTGTTAGGATCCAACTTGCACCCTATGATAACTGAAGGGTTGGCTTGCCTAGACCTTGTTGCGGCAGAGCCAGCACCTCCAGCCAAGGCCCGCTCTATGAGCACTTTTGATTTACTTTTTAAATTATGGAACTGGGAATACTTTGAAATAGAGAAAATTATGAGAGCATGTGAGAGAAAAGATTTGTTGTGAAAGCATAAAAAATGATCTTAGTCAACACCAACTCTTATATTGTCACTGAGAAGCCAGCCAGCAGGCAGGAAGCCATCATTTTGCCCAGGAAGATACTAAAATGAATCATTAGGTGGGTTTTCAGTGAACACTTACAGAGCGAATGAATGTTTATATCACAGAGGCATCTGGTTCATGAATAAACATTTAGATTAAATGCTATAATAGCTGTGAGTTTTATAGGACACATTGCCTGAATGTATCCTTATTCTATACCTTCAGGCAATGAAGGATTTTACTCTTTTATTTTTTAAATTTGTGTCTTTCTCTTCTGACATTTAATATAATATTTTATGGAGTAGTTTCCTCTCTCTACTCTATTTTTAAGCATGGAATAGTTTCCTGGACAGCTTTAGTCAAATTCAGATTTAACTATTAATCTAGCAAGCTATTTTAAACAAGGATGCTGAGTCTCAAATAAAAAAGTTCAGTGTGACATGCTGTAACCAGATCTTCCATTTCCTCCTTGAATTAAAGTATGTGAAGATAAGCCAATATTTTAATATATCTTTTCTAACATTAGTTTATAACTTCTACATCAATTTGAGCATTGGAATCATTTAACATACCATTTATTTCACACTAGAGCTTCTGATCCAGTTGATGTAGAATGGAATGTCAAAGTTGCTGATCATCCTATATAGCTAGATGAAAGATATGTTCCTCATAGCTTCTGAACCAATGTCTTCTACTGAACTGTTAAGTAAATTCTAGATATCAAGAGTTACTTTGTAAGACAGATGACAAAGATGAAAGCAAATTGGAGCTACCTACAGTATCGAAGAATTAGAACTAAATATCTCTGTATAGATGTGACAAGTAAGGTAGAGTTAAGCTAGAATTTGCAGGCATTCTGTCAGTAGACTAATTTGAATAATTTTGCAGGCTCCATGACATAGAGGCCTGGAACCTGGCTGGAGAGGTCTGGTGCCCTTAAGACAACACTGGGAAAGTTCATAGAAAAAAAAAAGACTTACTCAGCTGTTCAAGATGAGGAATTACTGGCTCCTAGCCAAGGTCCTCAAATGCTCAAACTTCCAATTCATTATTTCTATTTAACCTTCTCTAATATACACATAACACCAAAGGCAGGGGACAGGGGAGCTAAGGTTATGACTTCTGCACCCTCTGGCTCTCACTTCTAACTCCATTAAGTTCCCCCTTGACATGTTTTAAATTTGTTACTATGGGTCCTGGAGTGCTCCTCAGCACTTTATCTTGTTTGAAAAATAAAAGGAAAGGAAAACAATGGAAATAAAAACATACAGAAATATTTACCCCCAAAATGTGTGAATAGCCCTCTTTGCTGAAATTTGAAAATTCAAGTTTTAGTTTAAATTTACTCAATAATAAAAAGTTGACAATAATCATTAATTCAGTTGCTTCTTGATATGGTCCAAGCTGTTTGTTTTGCTCCTGTTCCCAGTACAGTGCTTGCATATTCTTTCCCTTAGAGCTCATTTTCTAGCTTTATTTGAAGGCTAGGAAAATGAAATATGAAATCCTCTTCTCATGGTTTCATGTTTCATGCCATGTAACTTATCTGAGTATTCCTAAACAAAGATTGCCATGCATGCCATCTACTAGTATTAATATTTATCTTCACTGTGTTGACTGAAGCTCCCCCTCATAGGAAATCTTTATTTCAATGAAATATGTCATCTGAGGTCCATACCTAAAATTATCTGCCCAAGTAGGTCTCAGAACTGTCAGGTAACTGGCTTGATTTCTATGATGTAGCCTCTATGAATAAAATCGAGTGATTAGAGGACTATTGTTCCATCCTCTAAATTCCAGGTGCAGTAGAGAATATGTGGATTAAAACAAATTTATTGAATTCCTATTTTGTGATTTATAGGACCAAAGGAACTAATGGCAACAAATAATTACTTAAATACATATTTAGAAGTTCTAGTTGGCAAGGACTAACTGGTGAAGAGGGCAATACAATATTGCTACTGCTTGCATGAAATAAATAGAGTTCCTCCCTTAAATGTCTTTCTGGTTTAGAACATGCTAGCACTTAATTTTCAGTTCAGCCTTCCCTCTAACTGATTCAGTCCTGTATGCTATGGTCTCACTAATTACCCCAGCCTTGCTCCTTGAGTCCTCCCTGACACTTCAAACAGGTATGGCCAAGGAAGGGCTCTGTGCCCTCCTCTTTAGTCTCCAATCTGAATTCTTGTTTTCACTTGCAAACTCACAGTCCATCATTGGAACCCACTAGCTCTGCCTTCAAAGTGAATCCAACATTCCCTCCCATTTTATTATCTCTGTAACTATATCTGCAGCTGTCTCTCTGCTCTGGCCTCTGCAACAGGTGTGTGTGTGGGGGATGGGCTTCTGCTCTCTATAAAATGCTTGTGCAGTTGAGAGAAATGTTTTACAATGTAAGTTAGCTCAAGACACTTTTCTCTTTCAGAATCCTCTATTAACTTCTTGTCATGTTTTTAAAATTATAGAAATGTGTCCTCTTTTATATTGTCCCAGGTAATATGGGCCATAGGTCTCTCTTTCACTGCATCTCTTCCATCTCTTTCTTGGCTGTGGATTCTCTGGGGTTTCTTTATACTTGACCTTAGCTAAAAGGCAAGAAGCCAGTGATTATTGTGCAATGCTCCCATCTAAGACACTATGTGATTTTTGAACTCATGTCCTAACCCTGAGTCACCATATGAGCCTGTGCTTGTGCTCTCTTGAGTTTCTTTTTCTTCTTTCTCCTTTTGCCTTTTGTCTTTCCTTCTTTCTTTTCTTTATGCATGTAATTGATTTATTCCTTTATTTCTTTATTACATGTAATATTTCTTTCTTTCTCTAAGTTGCACCCTCCTAGAGGATATGGACTTTGTGGTTTTTCTTACATTATAAACTTGCAAAAATGCTTGTCACATATTAAATATTATGTAAAATTTTGTTAAATGAATACATGGGTAAATTTAATCTATTTCTCTGTCTAAAAAATAGAGGTTAAAAAAAGTACAAGTAACCCATTTCTAAAACAAAAGTTCTTCCCTGATACCATGTATAACCACAATAAGCAATTTCCATTGCTTGTGTGGTCTTCTGTCTACATTGAGCTAAGGGTTTTGTGGCTTGTCACCCATCTCTCACAATCATCTTCTGAATGTGTTCTTATCTTCTATAGAGGGTCAGAGATGTTAAAGAACTCAATGTTCCATTACCATATCTCTTTTAAATGATGGAAATAAGTCTTAAATTGATATAAATTAACTTCAAACCATATGACTTCAATAATTTTATTATGCAAAGTAGTGTAGCAGTTTCTTTTCTTTTTTAAAAAATCTGGACTATTGGAATCCATAATTGTGTTCAAGGTACTGATGTCTCATCATACTGTTAAAGAATCTTCTGGAGGAACATGAAGAAAATTATGGAAGTGCATGAAATAATAGAGCAGAAATGAGAATAAGTGTATTCTGTTTTTTATGTAGACTGCACCCTAGTTTTGTAAACTAGAATTCAGCCTTTTTCAAAAAACAAAAAAAGGCAGGAATTAAAATAAAATCAGAGATTTGAAACTGGATTGTTCCTTGAGCAAAAATCACATTAGTAACATGTTTTCTTAATTTCTTCTTGTCCTTTATTAAATTTTCAATCAGTTTTTTAACTGACAGATGAAATTATGTTGATTAAATGCACAATAATATTTTGAAGAGACTAAATAAATCTACGTGCATATTATTTATCCAGTGGTATTGATTTATAAAAATACTTTACTTCTAATTTTTACCACTTTACAAGAATAGTGTATGATGCTAGGTATAGTCACTATGTGGCAAAATATATTCCAAGGCATTTCTCCTGCTTAACTGAGAAACCTCCATCTTTATCATTTCTAAATCTTTCATGAAGTTGATAAGTGATTGACTTGCATTTTTACCAATGAGTTTCTAGCATCTCCCTCTTGTAATATTTCTGACCCATGGCCTTGGAGTATTAGACTTTGTTACTTCTGAGCTAGATTTTAGGATTTATAACCCCTCTATTAGGTCTGACAGCATACTTGACTATGCTATGAGCATCCTATCATCAGAAGGTCCAAGAAGAGATTACCATGGAATAAATGCGTTGCTCAATTTCAAATTGCCCTATAAGCAACACTAATGCTATTTTCATATTTTACAGGGCTGTAAAAAAACAAATAGTATTAACAATGTAATTATTAAAAATATAAATAAAGCCTGGCAGTGATGGCACATGTCTTTAGTCCCATCACTCAGGAGGTAAAGGCAGGCATACCTCTATAGACAAAGCCTGTCTGGTGTATAGAACACCCAAGATAATTCCACCATAGCCAGGTCAAAGCTATACAGAGAAATCCTGAAGTAGAAAGTTCTAGTTTCTTTGGAAAGTCAGTTATATCAAATGATGTTTTGCTGGGGCACACAGGTGAAAGGATGTTTTGCTATAGCAGACATGGGAAAGGGTACATAATATTTAGAAGGAATAAAAAAATATAACCCCATAGACAGTGGGAGCTCAAGTATTGGTTTGCTTTGCTCTGCCTCACTTTCTTCACTGATGACATGCATGTATTGATTCACCTTACATTGCTTTGCTGAGCTTTGCTGGTTGTTACTTGAGAGAGAAAAACTTGCCAAAGCACTTTTCATAAGTTTCCTGTGGCTTCTTGCACTTCAGCAGATGTGGGCCAATTAGCAGAGCCCTTCTGCTTGTGGATGGACTTGTCATTGCTGATTCATGAGTGGTGATTGCTGAATGGAGTGGACTACCACTGGTAATTCATGTTGGTGTTTTGCCAGAGGACTGGACTGCTGAAATCCAGACAACAAAGATTGGACTCATCCTCAAAGAACTATTTCTAAACAGATTCATTTCCCCCATGTCCTAACAACTTTTCTTTTCCACTACCTTTGGAGGGTGGTGGGCTAAAAGAGAAGCTGAACCCTTATTAAAGATGGTAGAGAAAATTTCAGAGTTACAAAACCCTATCTCAAAGACAAACAAATGAACAAGCAACAGCAACAACAACAACAACAAAAAAAACCATATAAATATTTCCAAAACATCTCTTCAGTTTTGACTTGACTTATATGTGAAAGACAAGACGACCAGTTTGTTTCATTGATTTCTTCAAATTCTTACTAAACAATCATGTTCAAAATAAGAATGCTTTATAAAAACAGAGAAGAGAATGTATCTAGTACTACAACATACAGATGTAAAGTGAAAAATTTGGTCACACAATAATTTCTTTGTAGAATACCAAATATCTGGAAGCTTGAAAAGACTTGGCAATTATATAAGTATTTTATTCTTTTATCTGAATGCTTGTTTTACTGAAGTCATTTTCTAATTTGTCATAGTGTCAACCCTTAAGAAAGGGTTAAAGGGGCTGGAGAATGGTGGGGAAAAGTTTGGTTTTATTTTTGTTTTTTACCCAAAAGTAGTACATAAGGTATTATTATTTGAATTTTTTACAAGAGCTTTGGTTTGCCCAAAGGCATTTCTGTAGTATATAATTCATATCACACAGTCTTGAGTAATGAAGTTTTCATGTTTGCCTTGTGTATTTTTATAGTGATAAATTCAATCCAAAGAACAAAAGAGCTACAGTTGTAACATGGGACTCATGCTCTTGAGCTGGTATCACATTGGTAGTTATGGTGGTGGATGCAGACTATATACATTAAAGATATGGCAAGAAGAAATAAGTGTCAGATTATTTTAGAGTCTTTAGGATTTGGTAAAGTTTCTTATTAATTTTCTAAAGTGGCAGATATCTGGAAAACCAAAAATAATCTAGTCTTTCAGCAAACTGCAAACATCTATAGATGCATTTGTTAATTTTTTATTGGTTAATTTATTTATTTACATTTCAAATGTTATCCCCCTTCCAGGTTTCCCCTCTGAAAACCTCCTATCCCACCCCTCCCCCCTGCTTCTATGAGCATGCTCACCTACCCACCCACCCACTCTGCCCTCACTACATTAGCATTCTCCTATACTGGGGCATCAAGCCTTCACAAGACCAAGGGTTATCCCTCCCATTAATGCCATATAAGGCCATCCTCTGCTACATATGCAGCTGGAGCCATGGGTCCCTCCATGTGTATTCTTTGATTGGTGGTTTAGTTACTGGGAGCTCTCAGGGGTCTAGTTGGTTGATATTGTTGTTCTTTCTATGGGGTTGCAAATCTCTTCAGCTCCTTCAATCTTTCCCCTAACTCCTCCATTGGGGTCCCCATGTTCAGTCCGATGGTTGGCTACAAGCATCACATTTGTATCAGTAAGGCTCTGGCAGAGCCTCTCAGGAGACATCCATATCAGGCTCCTATCAGCAAGCAATAGTGACTGAGTTGGGTGGCTGCATGTGGGATGGGTCCCCACCCCAGGTGGGGAAGTCTCTGAATTTCATTTCCTTCTGTCTCTGCTGTACTCTTTGTCCCTGTATTACTTTAGACAGAAGCAATTATGGTTTAAAATTTTGAGAAGGGTGGGTGACTCTATCCCTCAAAAGGGGGTTGTGCCTAAGCTTTGGATATGATCTCTTCAGGTTCTCTCTCTCTGTTGGGTATTTCAGCTAATGTCATCTCCTTTGGGTCCTGGGAGTCTCTTTCTTTCCTGGCATCTGGAACTTTCTGGTTGCTACCCCCAGTTCCTCATCCCCCATTGCTACATAACTATTCAATTTCCTGACCCTTTATACATCTTCCATGTTACCTCCCATACCTGATCTTGCCCCTCTTTTTCTCCTCCTTCTCTTCTCTTCTTCCCAGTCCCTTCAACTCTCTACATCCTGTGATTATATTGTTCCCCCTTCTAAGTAGGACTAAAGCATCCACACTTTGGTCTTCCTTCTTGAGCTTTATATGGTCTGTGAGTTGTATCATGGGGTTTCTGAGCTTTTTTCTATTGTTACTGGTTGCCTCACTCAGGATGATATTTTCAAGTTCCATCCATTTGCCTGGGACTTTCAGTAATTCATTGTTTTTAATAGCTGAGAAGTACTCCATTGTATAAATGTACCACATTTTCTGTATCCATTCCTCTGTTGAGGGACATCTGGGTTCTTTCCAGCTTCTGGCTATTATAAATAAGGCTTCTATGAACATAGTGGAGCATGTGTCCTTGTTATATGTTGGAGAAACTTTTGGGTATATGCCTAAGAATGGTACAGCTGGGTCCTCAGGTAATACTATGTCCAATTTTCTGAGGAACTGCCAGACTTATTTCCAGGGTAGTTGTATCAGCTTAAAAATCCTACCAGTAATGGAAGAGTGTTCCTCTTTCTCCACATCCTTGCCAGCATCTGATGTCACTTGAGTTTTTGATCTTAGCCATTCTGACTGGTGTGAGGTGGAATCTCAGGGTTGTTTTGATTTGCATCTCCCTGATGACTAAGGATATTGAACATTTCTTTAGGTACTTCTTGGTCCTTTGAGATTCCTCAGCTGAGGTTTCTTTGTTTGGCTCTGTAGCCCATTTTTTAATAAAGTCATTTGGTTCTCTGGAATTTATCTTCTTGCATTCTTTATATATATTGGATATTAGTCTGCTGTTACCTGAGTTTTTTTATCTTAGTAATTCTGACTGTGTGAGGTGAAATCTCAGGGTTGTTTTGATTTGTATTTTCCTGATGACTGGGAAACAACACCCGTCACAATACTCACAGATAATATAAAATACTTTGGTGTGACTCTAAGCAAATGAAAGATCTTATGACAAGAACTTCAAGTCATTGAAGAAAGAAATCAAAGAAGATTTCAGAAGGTAGAAAGATCTCCCATGCTCATGGATTGGCAGGATTAATATAGTAAAAGTGCCATCTTGCTGAAAGCAATCTACAGATTCAATACAATCTCCATCAAAATTCCAACTCAATTATTCATAGAGGTAGAAAGAGTAATTTGCAAATTCATCTGTAATAACAAGAAACTCAGGATATCAAAAACTCTTCTCAGCAATAAAAGAACTTCTGGTGGAATCACCATCCCTGACTTCAAGCTGTTCTACAGAGCAATCATGAAAAAAAATTGCATGGTATTGGTGCAGTGACAGGCAGATAAATCAATGGAATAGAATGGAAGATCCAGAAATGAACCCACACACTTATGGTCACTTGATCTTTGAAAGAGGAGCTAAAACCATCCAGTAGAAAAAAAGACAGCATTTTCAATAAATGGTGCATGTAGAAAAATGCAAATCAATCCATTCTTAACTCCTTGTACAAAGCTCAAGTCCATTGAATCAAGGTTCTCCACATAAACCAGATACACTGAAACTAATAGAAGAGAAAGAGGGGAAGAGCCTTGAGCACATGGGCACAGGGGAAAATTTCCTCAATAGAACACCAATAGCTTATGCTCTAAGATGAAGAACTGACAAATGGGACCTCATAAAATTGCAAAGCTTCTGTAAGGCAAAAGACACTGTCAATAGGACAAAACAGCAACCAACAAATTGGGAAAAGATCTTTACCAATCCTATATCTGATAGAGGGCTAATATCCAATATATACAAAGAACTCAAGAAGTTAGACTCCAGGGAACCAAATAACTCTATTAAAAATGGGGCACAGAGCTAAACAAAGAATTCTCAACTGAGGAATACTGAATGACTGAGAAGCACCAAAGGAATATTTTTAAAAGCTGTACTCTATTAAGCTATAGAAATTAAAAAAATAGAAACATTTCTAGATTCAGACTAACCACATAATTAAACCCAGAAGAATACAATAGTGTAGACAGAACTGTAACAAATGAGATTGAATTAAAAGTAACACTACCAACCAAAACAACATAAAACAAAATTGCAGAGGACAAGTAGATTCACTGCAGAATTCTGCCTGCTATTTAAAGATCTATGTCCAATTCCTCATAAACCATTTTTAAAGAGAAAAAGAAAAAACAAAAGGAGCATCCCAACCTTCTTCTACAAAATTGATATTATTTTAACATCCCAGCCAGATAAAGATAGGAGAGAGGGAGGAGGAGGAAGAAGAGGGGGAAGGAAAGGAAAGGGAAAGAAAAAAGAAAAGAAAAGAAAAGAAAAGAAAAGAAAAGAAAAGAAAAGGGGAAAACAAAACTCCAGACCAATAACTCTGATGAACATAATCAAGGTGGTCTTATCCCCTAATCTCAGGGATTATTCAATATATGAAAGCCAATAAATGGACTTAAAGACAAAAATCACTTGATAATCTCAATGAATGCAGAAAAAGCCTTTGACAAAATCCTACATGCCCTCCAGATAAAAAAGTCCTAGATACTACATGTCAAAAGGGAACAAACTTCAATATAATAAAAGCTTTAAATGAGAAATCCACAGCCAACATCATTCTAAAAGGAGAAAAGCTTGAAGCAAGCCCACTGAGGTCAGGAATAAGAGAAGATGTCCACTCTACACACTTGATATTATGTTTGATGTAGTAGCAGGAACAATTAGCCACATTAAAGGTATACAAATAGGAAAAGCAGAAATCAAGAATTATTATCATCAGACAATATAATGTGATACATTAGAGATTCCAAAAATTTTACCAGAAAACAAATCCTGCAATGTGGCAAGGCACAGAGCAAGATGCACAAATCAATAACATCTCTATACATCACCAACAAATTTATGACGAAGATCATGAATACATTCCCACTTACAACCACATGTATGTGTTGGGGGAGGGTTATTTTAGTCGGTGTTCTATTGCTGTGAAAAGACATCATGACTATGGCAACTCATATTTTTAAAAAAGCATTTAATTTGGTCTTGCTTACCAGTTTCAAAGGTTTATTCTATTATCTCCATGGTAGGGAGCATGACTGCACACAGGCAGACATAGTAGCTAAGAGTTCTACATTTGTATCTGAAGGCAGCAGCAGGAGATGTTGGGCTTGGAATGAGCTTTTTGAAACCTCAAAGCCAGCCTTCAGTGACATGCTTCTTCCTATAAGGCCACACCTCCTAATCCTTTCAAATAGTGCCACTCCCTGCTGACCAAGTATTCAAAGCTATGAGCCTCTGGAGGCCATTCTCATTCAAACCACCAAAGGAATTGAAGAACATCAACAATAAAATCTTTGAACAGCTGAAGAAAGACATGAGAAAGACAATAGAAAATAGACATTTCACATTCATGAATTGGTAGAACTAATGTTGTGAAAATGGCCTAATCTCATTGTTCACAAAAATAGAAAAAAAAAAAAAAACCCTAAAGTTTATATGAAACCACAAAAGAACCAAGATAGCCAAAACAATCCTGAACTAAAAGAACATTGCTGCAGGGGTTACAATTACAGATCTTAAACTATATTATAGAGCCATATTAATAAAAACAATATGGTACTGGCACAAAAGCAGACAAATATGTCAGAAGAACAAAATTAAAATCACAAACATGAGTACACATAACTTCAGCAACTTAATATTTGCAAAATGTGCCAAATGATAAGCTGTAAAAAAGAAAGCATCTTCAATAAATAGTACTAGGAAACTGGATGCCCACATCCTGCACAAAAACTAACTCCAAACTTATCAGAAACCAAATGTGAAATCTGAAACATCCAAACTACTAGAGAAAAAGATTGGCAGTATCTTACACAATACAGGTATAGAAAAGGACTTTTTGAGGAGGACTCAATTTTCTCAAGAATTAAGATCAGCAACTGACAACTGAGATTTCATTGAACTAAAAAGCACTGTTCATGTAAAGAAATAATCGACTGGGTGAAGAGGAAGCACACAGAATGGGAGAGAATCTTTGCCAACTCAACATATGACAAGATTAATATCTAGAATTTATAAAGAACTTATAACACAAAAAGTTGAAAAAACAAATGAGTCATTTGAAAAGTGGTCCTGGAACCCACATGATATCCATCTTATTCCAGTCAGAATGATAACAAAAATCAATAAATGAGCTGACAATAAATTCTAGAGGGGATATGGCAAAAAGAAAACTCCCATTAATTGTCAATTGAATTACAAACTCGTGCAGCCACTACAGAAATCAGTATGGAGAATTCTCAAAACACTAAAAATAAATATAATATATGAACCAACTATACTGCTAGTTGTCATAAGCCCAAGAGACTCGACATCCTACTCCACAGACACTTGTTCAGCCATGTTCATTGCTGTTCTATTCATAATAGGTAGGAAAAATAAAACAACTAAATGTCCTCCAACTATGAATGTATAAAGAAAATGTGATACATATACACTATGGAATTCTACTCAACTGTAAAAAAAAAATGAAGTCTTGAATTTCCCAGGTAAATAGGTGAACAGAGAAAAGATCAAGGTATCAAATGATCTAACCCAGACACAAAAACATAAACCTTGCATGTGCTCTCTCACTGGGGTTGCTAGCTTCAAATATTCAGAAGTGTATGTATATCTTGTAGTAAGAGCAGAAATGTAAATGTGCCATGCCCATGCCCATGTCTACTCCAGTAAAGTCTGCAGTATCAGGGTTGAAAGCCTGATCATGGACAAGAGGCATTATGACTTCAAAGGAAGTTTGTGCCTCCTGGGTATTCAGCCAGTCGTTGGCATCTCCTAACTCAGAGGTGTTCCAGATTAGTCTTTCCAATCGTCAACATGCCATCTTATTCAGGCATAAAGGTGCCCCAAGAAATGATTCATAAATAGCTAAAACTTAAAATTAAATGTTGTTTTCTGGCCAGCGCAGTATTTCAATATATCCTATTTTATTACCAAGCTGTCGTTAGCTTGGAATTTCTCACCAGGAAGCTGCCTTATCAGACAGGGTGTCCTCAGAGTTAGCAACAGAGGTCAGGCACTATTGCTTACTGTAAACATAGTTAGAATTCTCAGGGCAGTCCCACAGAAGACAGAACTGTTTTACATACCAGAGAGTAATTGAAGGGCTTCCCTTACTTAAGGGCTTTTTCAGGAACTGCTAGATTGGGACTTCCTGGTGTTTGCCTCCTGCAGACCCAGAGAATTAGCTTGGGATTGCCAAAATAGCCCTAGGGGGAGGGCACCATTGCTCTTCCACTTCACACCTGCTGGATGCCTGATCTTACTGTCCTTGATGTGACCTTCACTTGCCTAGGTGACTTTTGTCATTCGCCCTGTTTTTTTGTATACTATATAAGCCTGGTTTTCACTTTGTGTATAGACTAAGACTTAGACTTAGACTTATACATTCAGATTCCAGACAGAGCATTCAAGCTTCGAGCCTCATGCAGTCCGCAGCCCCCCAGGCCCAGAGCGCTTGGGCCAGGGGTGAGGGGGGTGGTGGTGCAGCGCCTGTCCAGAAGAGGTGGCTGCTTTAGACTCAGTGTGTTTCAGGTGGACTCAGATGTACCTCAGCTGATGAGCTGCCAGATTTTTCATTTCTCTTTTGTAATGACTGTAAAAGTCTGATGCCATTTTTAAGAAATACATTCAGATCCTGCACTTCTATGTGTCATCTCTGCTATCATTTCTTTGCCTATGTCTTGTTTCCTGGCTGGTTGAGGGAGGCCCAAATTGGCTGACCTGCGCCATAAATGGGACCATTTCTGAGGTAGTGGTTTGGGGATAAATAGACAAGGAAATAAATGATCTGATCAAGAAAACAGAAAAGGACTGGATGCTCTTTAGAGAGGGACCAGTGACATAACTACAGAAGACAGATAAAATAATAATAAGGATATCTTTCAAGGCCATAAGAAATCATACTATGAATTATATCTTTAAAATCCTAAAATACATGTAATTCTACATATAAATATGCATATATAGTTTAAATAAACTTTTCTCATCTGTATTGTCAATGCTTTCTCAAAAACCCAAACAACACCTAATGAAAACTACAATACTAGATGTAAGAAGCCTTCTCATGAATTGTTGGCCAGGGCTTTCCAAGATATTTGAGAAACATACAGCCTATTGCTAATGTCCTAGGTTGCTCCCAAAATTGACAAGTAAGTCACTATTGTTGAAGATACCATGCACTCCAGAAACAGGTCCTAGAGTCCCCTGAGCTGGAACTGACCTAAATGTTTACTCACTGAGGACTAGCATTTATGGCACCAAAAAGCACCATGCAAGCTTCTAAGGATGGAAACAATCAACAGTCCTACCTAGCTATGACACCAATGAATGACACCAATGACCAGCACGGCATGAAAATCTAGGTTTCAAAAGTGGCACACATACTTGGCACTAACCAACAGCTCTCTAATTGAACTTAAAGCCCACTCAGCAAAAGGAAAATCATGCCTAGTACTGGAAACCTAATCAAATGCTCAGTGCTAGTGAAGCCATGAATCTTGGAGGATAAACTACAGTCCCCAATTTACTAAATCAGCAATTTGTCTTTATACCCCAATATGTGTAATATTCACCTCACCATTCATCAAGAAATCTTCTCTCTTTGCAAGAGACAGGGGCCATTACAAAAAAAAAATCACCAATCAATATGCTCAGTTCTGGAGCCCAGACTCAATGGACATGTCTATAAAACACTCCAGCACCTAAGGCTCAGGAAATATTGCAGAAGAGGGAGTGGAAAGATTATAAGAGGCAGAGGATCAGGGCCTTTGCTGTGAGATTAAGTCTCTTGCTAATGTCAGAAGCTTATAGCCACATAAAGTCTCACCAATATGGCTGCCCCAATGTGAGTTGAAGAAGGATGACACCAATGAACATGCCTATTGGTTATTTAATAACAAATGGTCAGCTCTGAAAACATACATAAAAGTAACACCATTCAAACTAAGCAGGCTATATTTAAGAATATATGTATATATACAAATACACATATGCATATAAAAGCAATTAATGAAAAAGAGGCCATGAGTTTGAAAAGGATCAAGGAGGGATATATTGGAAGGTTTGGTGAGAGGAAAGATAAGGGAAAATTACACAATTGTATCCTAATCTCAAAAAATGAAAGAAAAAAAGAATTATTTGTAAATTACAGTAATTTAACAATATTGCATTATAGAAAATACTGAATTGCAACTGTATAAAGAAGATTTTTTTTTCACAAATGGTACTGGTATACTTAAATAGCCATACATAGAACAGGCAAACAAAAAACCCTGACTCAGTCCCATCCTGTGCTAAAATTAGTAAGAGTATATACTATGGTCCTAAATCCCAAACCTCGAACAATGAAACTTCTAGAAGAAGGTATAAGTGAACAATTTCAGTACCATTGAGTTTAGCATAATTTCTTAAATATGATATAAAGGGTATGAGTACCTGAAAGCCAGTTAACCAGACAGACAGACAGATAGAAACACACACTCAGAGAGAGAAATGAGAAAATGAGAGTGAGAGAGAGAGAGAGAGAGAGAGAGAGAGAGAGAGAG
>JADRCD010210525.1:0-12654 GCA_019843815.1 Montemys delectorum
ACAATTATGAGATATTATATAGTTTGGAAAATCTTATTTTCCCTTCTTATGAAATCTAATATGACAACTGACAAGGGCAATTAAGAACATAAACTAGTGATAATAAAAGACTTTGCATTTACAAAGAAGGAAGTTGAAAAATGGGTAAAGTAAATAGAGAAATTTTGAGGAAAATGGCACATGTTAAATACTTTTATGTTCGATAAACATTCCTTTGGCCTGCATCAATCACTCAGATTCTAGAAGAACCGAGCAGGAAGCACCCCCGCTGCAGGTTGTCCAGTAGTTTTGTGTATAGGGCATGCTTCATGAGCAGCTTTTACTGCTGCCTTTTATATGTCATCACTCTATAAACTTTTAAAAGAAACATTTATAATGTGTCTTCACAGGTTTCATATTTAGCATTGTAGCTTAGAAGCAGATATCTGGTAGTAATTTCTGAAGATTATCATTTCCCATTAGAAAAGAGTTGCAAGTAGTATTGAGTAGTATTGAGAATCTGAGTACACAGGTTCTAGGAATTGAAACTTGCCTCTGGAAGAACAGTCAATGCCTTGAACCATTGAACACTCTGAACAGAATCTGAAATATATATTTTAATGCATAGCATTGAAAATAAAAGTATGAATATTTCTGGTTCCCATCTAAATGCCAACAGAACTTTATGTTATCACTCAATAGGTATGAAAAACAAAGCTAAAATAAAAGCTAAATAAACTATTTTCCTCATTTATAAATACATTTCAATTAATTATTATGTTGTGTATTTACATTGCAAATGTAGGATGATAAGATTCGTGATGTCTTTGTTTTTAATAGCTGAATAGTATTCAATTGTGTAAGTGAACCACATTTTCTGTATTCATTCTTCGGTTTAGGGGTATCTGGGTTGTTTCCAGCTTCTGGTTATTACAAATGAGCTGCTATGAACATAGTGGAGCACATGTCCTTGGGTATGGTAGAGCATCTAGTTTGCAGTACTGCCAGCCAATGGGAGAGTTTTCCTCTTTCTCCATATCCTCCCCAGTATGTGCTGTCACTTGTATTTTTTATCTTAACCATTCCTATTGGTATAAGGTAGACTATCTGGGTCATTTTGATTTGTATTACCCTGATGAGTAATGATGTTGAATGTTTCTTCAAGTACTTTTTGGCCCTTTGAAATTCTTTTGTTGATTCCTCCTTCCTTTGAGATTCCTTGGTTTAGTTCTGTACCTCGTTTTTTAAATTGAATTATTTGGTTTTGTGGAGTCTAACTTCTTGATTTCTTTCTATATTTTGGATATCAGCTCTCTATCAGGTGTAGGGATAGTTGCTGATCTGTCCTATTGACAGTGTTCTTTACTTTCCAGGAAGGGGCTTTGCAGTCCCATGAGTTACCATTTATCAATGATTGATCATAGACCTGACCCATTAGTGTTCTGTCACTAGGAAAATTTCCCTTGTGACAATGTGTTTGAGGCTATTTCCCATTTTCTCTTCTGTTAGATTCATATCTAGTTTTATGTGGAGGTCCTTCATCTGCTTGGACCTGAGCTTTGTGTAGGGTAATAAATATGCATCAATTTGCATTCTCCTACAAGCAGACTGCCAGTTAGACTAGAACCATTCCTTGCTAATTCTTTTTTCCCCCCATAATATGGTTTTGGCTTCTTCGTTAAAGGTCAAATAGCCATACATGTGTGGGTATATTTCTGGGTCTTCTGTTCTATTACACTGATCAACTAGTCTGTCTCTGTACCAATACCAATGTATCACTATTGCTCTGTATACAGCTTGAGGTCAGAGATGGTGATTCTTCCAGAAGTTCTTTTATTGTTCAGAATTATTTTGGCTACCCTGGGATTTTTGTTTTTCCATATAAGGTTGAGAATTACTCTTTCCATGTCTGTGAAGAATTGTGTTGGAATTTTGATGGGAATTGCATTGAATTTGTAGATTGTTTTTGGTAAGATGACCATTTTCCACTACATTAATCCTATAAATCCATTAGCATGGGAGATCTCTCTACCTTCTGAGGTCTTCTTCAAATCTTTCTTCGGGGACTTGAAGTTCTTGTCATACAGATCTTTCCTTTGCTTGGTGAGAGTTACACCAAGATATTTTATATTACTTGTGACTACTGTGAAGGGTGTTGTTTACCTAATTTCTTTCTCAGCCCCTTTGTCATTTGTATAAAGGAGAGCTGCTGATTTCTTTGAGTTAATTTTGTATTCAGCCACTTTGCTGAAAGTATTTATCATCTGTAGAAGTTCTCTGGTAGAATTTTGGTGGTTCCTTATGTTTATTATCATATCATCTGATAATAGTTGTTCCTTGAATTTTTCCTTTCCAATTCACATACTCTTGATCTATTTTTGTTGTCTCCTTGCTCTAGCTAGAACATCAAGTATTATATTGAATAGATAGGGAGAGACTGGTCAACCCAGACTTGTCTGATTTTAGTGGAATTGCTTCAAGTTTCTCTCCATTTAACTTGACTTGGAGTATTGGTTTGCTGTATATATATTTTATTATCTTTAGGTATGTGCCTTGAATTCCTGATCTCTCCAAGACTTTTAACATGAAGGGGTGTTAGACTTTGTCAAAGGCTTTTTCAATATCTAATAAGGTGATCATATAATTTTTATCTTTGTATTTGTTTATATAGGGGATTGCATTGATGGATTTTCTTATATTGCATCATCTTTGCAACCTTTAGATTTTCCCTACTTGGTTGTGGTAAGTGATGTTTTTGATGTGTTATTGGATTCTGTTTGCTACAAATTCATTGAGTATTTCTGTGTCAATGTTCATAAGCAAAATTGGTCTGAAGTTCTCTTTCTTTGTTGGGTCTTTTTAGGTAGTGTCTGTTCTGTTTTTAATTTTATGGGATAGTTTGAGGAGTATTGATATTAGCTTTTCCTTGAATGTCTGGTAGAATCCTGCACTACAACCCCATCTGATCCTGGGCCTTCTTTTTTTATTTTTATTTTTATGACACTTTTATTTCCTTAAGTGTTATGGGGCTATTTAGATAGTTTACCTGATCTTTTTTAACTTTGGCACATGGTATCTTTCTGGAAAAATTGCTCATTTCATCTAGATTTTCTACTTTTGTTGAGTATAGTCTTTTAAGAACTGATGAATTTTTGAATTTCCTTGGTTTCTGTTGTCATGATTACCTTTTCATTTCTTATTTTGTTAATTTTGATATTATCACTGTACCTTTTTGATAGTATTGTTAAGGTTTTATCTATCTTTTAGATTTTTCTCATAGAACCAGCTCTTGGTTTATTTCTTTCTATTGTTCTTTTTGTTTCTAATTGGTTAATTTCAGCCCTGAATTTGACTATATCCTGTCATCTACTCCTCTTGTGTGTGTTTGATTCTTTTTGTTCTAGAGACTTCAGGTATGCTATTAAGTTGCTAGTATATAATCATTCCAATTTCTTCATGAAGACAAAGCTATGAATTTTCCTCTTAATATTGCTTTGATTGTGTCCCTATTTTCAGATATGTTGTGCCTTCATTGAATTCTACTAAATCTTAATTTCTTTCTTTATGTCTTCCCTGACCAACTTTTCACTGAGTAGAGAGTTGTTCAGTTTCTATGAGTACCTGGGCTTTCTGCTGTTTTCCTTGTTGTTGAAGTCCAGCCTTAGTCTGTGGTGATCTGATAGAATGAATGGGATTATCTCAATTTTCTTGTATGTGTTGAGGTTTCTTCTGTGTCCGATTATAAGATCAGTTTTTAGAAGGTTCCATAAGGTGCTGAAAAGGAGGTATGTTATTTTGTTTGAGGGTGAAAGGTTCTATAGATATCTGTTAAATCTATTTGGTTCATTTCTTCTGTTATTTTCACTATATCTCTGTTTAGTTTCTGTTTCAATGACCTGGCCTTTGTGATAGTGTTTTGTTGAAGTGTCCCACTATTATTGTGTGAGGTTTAACGTGTGTTTTGAGCTTTAGTAAATTTTCTTATGAATGTAGATGCCCTTGTATTTGGGGAATAGGTGTTCAGAATAGAGACTTCATCTTGATGGAGTTTTCCTTTGGCGAGTATGAAGTGTCCTTCCTATCCCTTTTGATTACTTTTGGTTGAAAGTCTGTTTTCTTGGATATTATAATGGCTACTCCAGCTTGTTTTTTGGGATTGTTTGCTTGGAAGAGTTTTTTCTAGCCCTTTACTCTGATTTAGCATCTGTCTTTGTTGCTGAGTTATGTTTCTTATATGTAGCAGAATGAACGATCTGGTTACATATCTAGTCTTTTAGCCTGTGTCTTTTTATTAGGGAATTTAGTAATTGATTTTGAGAGATGTTAAAACCAATGATTTTTAGTTCCTGTTATTTTTGTTGTTGGAGGCACTATTATGCGTCTGTGAGTCTTTTCTTTTGGGTTTGTTGTAAGATGATTAACTTCTTGTGTTTTCTTGGGCATAGTTTCCTGTGTGCATTGGAGTTTTCCTTCTATTATCCTCTGAAGATCTGGAGTAGTAGAAAAAATATGGTTTAAACCTTTTTTTGTCATGAAATATCTTGGTTTCTCTATCTATGGTAATTGAATGTTTTTTCTCTATCTATGGTAATTGAATGTTTTGTTGTGTATAGTAGCCTAAGATGACATCTTATGCTCTGCATGACATTTGTCCAGAATCTTCTGCCTTTTATCATATCTATTTAGAAAACTGGTATAATTCTGGTAGGTCTGCCTTTATATTTTACTTGGTATTTTTCCCCTTACCGCTTTTAATATTCTTTCTTTGTTCTGTATATTTAGTGTTTTTATTACTCTGTGGTGGGAGGATTTTTTTTCTGGTACAAAATATTTGGTGTTCTGTAGGCTTCTTGTATATTTATGGCCACCTCTTTCTTTAGCTTAGAGAAATTTTCTGTGATTTTTTTTCAAGGTGTTTTCTGGCCCTTTGAACTGGGAATCATTACCCTCTTCTATACCTATTACTCTTAGGTTTGGTTTTACATTGTCTCCTGGATTTACTCCGTGTTATATGTTAGGAGTTTTTGAATTTGGAATTTTCTTTGACTAATGTATCAATTTCTTCTATGGTATCTTCTAGGGCCTGAGAGTCTTTCTTCAGTCTCTTGTAATCTGTAGGTGATGCTTGCATCTGTAGTTCCTGTTCTCTTTCCTAGCTTTTCTATCTCTGAGGTTGCCTGCATTTGTGATTTCTTTATTGTTTCTATTTCCATTTTTAGGTCTTGGATCATTTTGTTCAATTCCTTCACTTGTTTGGTTATATTTTCCTGTATTTCTTTAAGGGATTTATTTGTTTTCTCTTGAATGTCTTCTACCTTTTTGCCTGTGCTTTCCTATATTTGGCTAAGGAAATTATTTATATCATCCATAAAGGCCTCTGTCGTCTTCCTGAGGTGGGATTTAAGGTCAGAATCTTGCTCTTCAGGTGTGGTAGTATATTCATGGTTTGCTTAGGTAGGAGAATTGGATTCTTATGGTGGTGAATTGCATTAGCTTCTGTTGATTATACTCTCTTGTCATCTGGTTGTCTCTGGTGTTAACTGGCCTGGAGATCTCAGATGGAGCAGGCCTTCTGGGAAGCAGGTAGTGCTGTCTCTGATTACAGGAGGCCTCCTTGGAAGCAGGCTTCCTTCGTCTCTATTTACAGTGGTCCTTTTGGAAGAAAGGCAGGGCTACAGGGTCTGGGAGTAGGCATGCTGATGTGCCACGGGTGCAGCTAAATAAAATATTTTTAAAACAAGCAATACTTTTCTTAGTTTCTCCAGACAAATATTGTACAGACAAATATTGTACAGACAACTATTGTATCTGAAACAGACTGCATAACTAAAATCAGAAATAGACAACTATGAGGAAGTCCTGCCTGGGCAAAGAAGCTGATAGTCCTGAAAAAAGGAAGGAAAGCCATAGTGGACCCTAGGAAAGTAATGAGACATTTGAGTGTCTTTAGGTTTAAAATTACAGGAAAAAGACCTTAGCTGGTAGTTTGGCTAACTTTTTGAAAACAGACTTTAGAGTGAAGAGAAAAGTATTTGTAATTTTAATTGTTAAAATGTAGCCATAGTTAAATGGACTTTTAATAACATAGAATAAATCTTGTCTGTGGAACTAAGAGAAGCTGTCATAGATATACAAAATGTACACCCTTGAGAAAAAAGCAGTATGTCGTAAAGCTGTCCTTGACCTAACTTGCTAACTAGCTGTAGTCTTCACATTATTGGTGAGCTCTTCCTTAACAAATCAATCTTTAGCCTGAAAGTTGAATAGTTTAGGAGTTCAGATTAGCATCTTTTCACATCTTCTTTCTCAGAGTTCCCATGCAGGATCCCTAGGCTCTAGTGTTTCCACACAGGTAAGGGTCTATCCATTCAGAAGCACACAAAGAGCACACACTTTTGGCATAGGAAGGATGAACTATAGTGTTATATGAGGTGTGGGAGAGAGGACCATGGATCTCTGTGCAATAAGAACTTCCACAACCTGAGAGGAAATATGGTGCCTTTGAAATTAAAATTGGATTAGCTATAAATATATACTGCAAATGCTAGATCAACCAAATACTTATAAAGGTTCATTTGCTAAGCTAAGAAAGGAAAGAAAATTATTTCACACACAGGATTCATACAATGCAACATTGGAAAAAAATTAAGAGAATAAATATACCACATGGAAAAGAGTTAAATATGGCAGATAATAATCCAATTATATCATTAAGCTTCAAACTTATCTCATTTTAGATCCTGTAGTATGGTCTGCTTTAGTGAATATTTCATGAGCTCTTGGTCAGGATTTATCTTACTGTTTTCAAATGGAGTAGCTGTAAATGTCCATCTGACTTAGGTGGCTGATGGTTCTGCTTAATTAAAGATATCCTTGCTAATTTTGCCTATGGATCTAAATATATCTTCAAAGGCACAATGTATGAAAACTTGTATACAGGGAAATAAATCACCCGATTAGCTCCACATCAACGAGAAAAACTGCATCAATAATTAATAGTGTTGCAGAATGCAAAGCAGTCGGGCTCACTAGAGATTTCTACTAAACATGTAAGGAAGGAATGACATCATTCCACTCTGATCTCTCTCAGAAAAAGAAGCAGAAAGAATTCACTTTAAATCAGTTTATATGGTCTATATTTACACAGCACTGAACAAGGATAGAAATTATAATAATAAAAGACTATAGGCAATTGTCTCTATTTAGTACAGATTCAACTGCTTAAGTGAGTATCAATAGAGGGGGATTTACCCAACTTGATAAATAAATGATATTTATATAAATCCTATAACCGACACCAATTTAAATTATTTCTCCTGAAGGAAGGTGCTAAGGCTGTTGTCTCTTAACACTTCATTAGACATTGTACTGAGTCCCACATATCCCAAAATATGGGAAGGGAATAAAACAAAATGATCAATTCTTTAGGATATATTCATATGTATAGAGTACACAAACATTATCAAGAGCAACAGATACTCTTGTTTCCTGCAAATAGTAAGCACATACATATTTTAGAATAAAATATAAATATGCAAAGCTCAATTTTTCACACATTTGTAATGAACAAAGAAAATTTGAACTCAGCACAAAGCAATTTATATTTAACAAAAAGGAAGATGAAGTCCCCAGAAATAAATTTTCCTAATAATAAATATTTAAAATCAAAACAATGAAAAATTTATTAAGAAACTACAAACTGCTGGGCAGTGGTGGCACATGCCTTTAATCCCAGCTCTTGGGAGGCAGAGGCAGGCGGATTTCTGAGTTCGAGGCCAGCCTGGTCTACAGAGTTAGTTCCAGGACAGCCAGGGCTATACAGAGAAACCCTGTCTCAAAAAATTAAAAAATAAAAAAAAAGGAAACTACAAACTTCAGGTTAAAGACATTAGATGAGGTCTAAATATGAGTATATATTCTTTGTTTCAGAAAGGATGCATCTATATAATCAAAAAAGCAATTCTTCTCAACCTAATCTACAGATTCAATGAATGTACAGATTCAGTCTCAATCAAAACCACAGCAAATTACTTTATTAATATTGGTAATCCTATTTTAAGTACATATAGATAATATTAAAGACATGATAGCCAGAGTATGTTGAACAAGAAGTAAGAGAACCATAGGTCTGATGCTGACTGACTTCAAGACTTATATAGCTACAGTAATTAAGACAGTATTATATTGGCAAAAGAATAGACAAAAGATCAATGGAACAAAATAGAGATCTTGGAAACACACCTACACAAACAAAGCCAATTGATTTTGAACAAAGGAGCTGTGTCAGTTCAATGGAGAAATATAGTTTTTCCAATAAATGGTACTGGAACAATAGACATATGATAACCTATAAAGAAAGAATAACAATATATGAACAATATGATCATAAGCCTTGTACTTTTCCTAAAGTTTATGAGGGGCTAAAATATAAGGTATAATGTTGTACAATCCTAGACAATGACATGGAAAAACTGAAGGTGACAGGATTAGATTGACTAAATATAATATTCCAAACACTACATCTGAAAAAAAGAAAAACCATAGCAATGTCTAAATTGGGTTCCAGTAAAGAACTGCTTTCTGAAAGACACTGAAGACATAAAAAGAGAATTCCAGTATGAAGTGATTTTTAGAAAATAGTACATAATATGTATATACATGCATACATATATACATAATACATGTATGCATGTAGATATGGATCAGTGGAAAGAGCACTTTCTGCTCTTCCAAAGGACCTAAGTTTGAATTCCAAGATCCATGTCAGGATGTTTACAATCTCCTACAATTCTAGTTTGAGAGTATTCAATGTTCTCTTCCAATCACCACAATGGGCAATATATACACATGCTCCTAAACACACAGAGACACATGGACACACAAATAAATAATCAAATGTTTTTAAAGTATCCAATGAATGAAATTATACCAAAAATACTTCTCAAAATTCAAAAATTCAGTAAAAAAGCAATTTAGCAATAAGCAAGAATTCTATATAGGTGCTTCACACACACACACACACACACACACACACACACACCAAAAAAACCCCCATAGATATAAGTAAATTCAAATGTGAGTAGCACCATTTATCAATAGGAAACTGAAAGGCAATACATGGTATGTGTCTATAGTCCAACAACCTAGCAGTATCAATACAGACAAGGATGCAGAGTACCTGACTCTCACTCGTTGGTTAGGCAGGAAGTATTTTATTTACAGTTAGATAGAATAATGTTTTATAAGAAATAATGTCTTGATTCAACAAAGCAATTGTTTGTTTTCATCTCACATTAAACAAAATAGATTATAGCAGATACAGTGTGGTTTGATAGTGGATGGTGGCAAAACCAAGGCTATGACAAACACTTGTACCTATCTTTTATGGTTGTCTTCTGATCACAGAGAAGTTCCCCTTTAAAAGGTTGTGCAGCAAACATTGTCATGGTGAGCAGGCTACATCTGCAAGGAATTCTGGGAAGTGTCTTGCTTTGTTCACTACTTAAAGTTAGTAGTAAGGAAGAAGGGGGAAATGGGTGCTTTGACTGTGGCTGCAGCATAATCGGAGCTCTGGCAATCTAGCATCATGGATTTGACCTGGGACACACAGCACAAGTGAATATTGATTGCGATTGTGACCGAGATTGATCATATCCAGATTTCAGAGTGTTCAAAGGTGTCTTAGTCACTGTGGTAGCTGTGAAGAGACAACATGACCAAGGTAACTTTTATAAAGGAAAGTGTTGAGTTGGGGCAGTACAAGTTGGGGCACTGAAGCAGTAATTGAGAGCTATATCCTCATCCACAGGGAGAGAGAGAAACTCTAGCTTGGCACAGGCTTTTTAAACCCAAAGCACACCTCCAGTGACAAACTCCCTGCAGTAGCCTTTTAATAGTTCTCAAATAGCAGCTCCCTGGTGACTAAGCATGCAAATAAATGAGCAATGGGAGCCATTGTTATTCAAACCAACACAAAACATAAACATAAACAAAAACAAAACAATAACAACTTACTTTGTTCATACCCTTTTTAAGAACCAGGAATAATTTCCTAAATATCCACCTCTCAACAAGGTCTCTGGATTCCTTCTATAGCTGCAGAGACTCTCCAAAACATCAAAAGTTCATCTTTATATTATGTCCAGGTCTGGTTTTCTGTGATAGTCTCCATTTTCTATAAAGAAAGTTTTCTTTGAGGAGCAGTTTAATTGCACTTTTATTTTTCTGAGTATTTGGAGGGTAGAATCACAAATCAACAAGAGTATGCGAAACAACTAAAAATAAATTTTCCTATGACCCATCCCCAAAGGATTTAACATCCTACTCCACAGATATTGCTCAGCAATGTTTTACACAATGGAGTACTGCTCAGTGATTAAAAACAATGACTTCACAAAATTTGCAGGCAAATGGATAGAACTGGAAAACATCATACTGAGTGGGGTAACCCAGTCACAGAAGAACACACATGGCATGCACTCACTGATAAGTGCATATTAGGTCTAAAGCTCACAATACCCATGATTCAATGCACAGACCATATGGAGCTTAGGAGGAGGGAAGACCAGGGTGTGGATGCTTCAGTCTCTCCTTTGGGGTTGTGGGGGACAGGACCATCGCAGGGGGTGAAGAGGTTGGGGGATGTGAAAGGGAGAGAGGAATGGGAGGAAATAAAGAGGCAGTAGCAGGTATTGGAGAGGATGGGAAAGAGGTAGAGAGGGTCAGGAAATCGAATAAAAATATGTAGTGGGGGATGATAAAATGGGGATAGTCACTGGAGGGTCCCAGATACCAGGCCAAAAAAAAAAAAAAAAAAAGAGGCTCCCAGGACACAATGGAGATGACTTGCCAAAATATATAGAGAAGGGGGAGATAGAACCTATAGACCTAGCAGATAGCCACGGCCCTCAGGCAAGGGATGGGGACACTCACCAATCTCAAAGTTTTTAACCCAGAAATGTTCCTGTCCAAAGGAAGAAAAGGGACAAAAAAATGGAGCAGAGACTAAAGGAAGGGACATCTGAAGACTGCCCCACCTGGGGATCCATCCTGTCTGCAGACACCAAACTCTACACTGTTGCTGTAGTCAAGGGGCACTTGCTGATACCAACCTGGTGTGGCTGCTCCTTGAGAAGTCCAGCTAGCAACTGACCAACGCAGATATGGATGCTTGGAGCCAACCATCAGACTGAGCTCAGGGACCCCATGGAGGAGCAGAAGGGTATTGCAACCCCATAGGAAGAACAACATTGGCTGGCTGGACCACTCAGTGCTCCCAGAGAATAGACCACCAACCAAGGAGTGTACAGGGAAGCATCCATGACTCCAGATATATATGTAATAGAGGATGACCTTTTCTGACAGTGATGGGAGAAGAGGCCATTGATCCTGTGAAAGTTTGATGTCCCAGCATAAGGGGATGCTGGAGCTGTGGGGTAGGAGAGGGTAGGCAGGTGGGGGGCCACCCTCATGGAGGCAAATGGGAGGGGCTGGATGTGGGATATAATAATAATTAAAAAGAAAAGAAAAGAAATGGAAACTTCCTAAGTGTCCTTCACCTGATGCATGACTAAAACAAATGCAGCATGTGACACTCTGCAGTAGCATTCAGCTGTAAAGAAGAACTAAAACGGTGGAGTTTTACTGGTAAATGGATCAGAGTGAGTTCCAGGACAGCCAGGGCTACATAGAGAAACCCTGTCTTGGAAAAAAAAATAACACAAAGGACATCTTTAAAAAGATATATGTGCATACAAGTAACATATGGGCTCAATTGGTTATAATAATGAATATGTATGTGCCACGGGCCTGCAAGTCTGGGCCTCCCTCAACCTGCGGGAGAAACGAAGTCCTAGTCAGGTCGACAAGGTGTAGGCAAAGAAATAATGGCAGAGACTACACATGGAAGTGCAGGATCCGAATGTATTTCTTTAAAATGGCATCAGACTTTTACAGTCATTGCAAAAGAGAAATGAAAAATCTGGCAGCTCAGTAGTTGAGGTACATCTGAGGTCACCTGAAACACACTAGGTCTAAAACAGCAGCCATCTCCTCTGGACTGGTGCAGCATCCCCGGGCTCTGAGCATGCTCGGCCACATGGGCCTGGCCGGAGTCCCAGGGGGCTGCAGGTGCGCCAGCCAGGAGGGTAGAGGCCTGAAGCTCACGAATCTCGAATCTTGAGTCACAAATCTAGAATGCTGACTGCTGGACACTGTCTTTCACACACACACTGTGATCAAGGTCCTGCCCATCCTTAGTAAAACACCTAACATGCTAATCTTCTGGGCTAGTAGAGACATTTGTCTCTTTCTTGCTAATTCCTAGGAGTGGTTCAGCTGCAGTACCTGACTAAGAATGAGGATTCTACTTGACCTGCCCTGGGTTAAGTCCCCCATTCTGCAAGCTTCAATGCCCTACCCACAATGCGAAGGCAATTAGTCTGGATGGATAAATTCCAAGCCAGGGTTTGACTAAGATGTTGGAACATTGGTAAAGGTCACAGAGCACAATGTCCAATTTTGTCTAGCTATTAGTAAATAATATCTTGGTGGGCACCTAGCACGAATGTTCGCAAGGACATATCCGGACTACCTCTGAGTTAGGGAATGCCAAGGAGACATGCAGGAGACTGGCTTCCATAAAGCTTTTGCCTCATAAACTGCCGTCACACAAAG
>JADRCD010210526.1:0-16212 GCA_019843815.1 Montemys delectorum
CTACCAATGTGTACTACAAATAGGTTTCTATTCAGTTAGCCTCTCACAGTTGGCCCATATCCTCACCTTTTACTCCAATGATAGGACAGTGTGTTGCCTGCAAAAATAGGTTACCAGTGAATAAATTGACCAACTGATTTTCTAACTCTGCTCACAGAAAGGCTTCTTTCTTTCTTGTGTGGTGCTAAGAGCCCACTGCAAGCAGTTCCAGGAATAGAAGTCAGTCCCCCTGAACATCAGATTCAGCCAAATACTTGAGCCACCGCATCAAGAGCAGATTTGCTGGGACACTGACGCCCTCTGGTGGCTATCTTGGGCTCAATTCCCCTGGAACTCTAGTTCTTCCTAGCCATTTAAAATTTCAACCAGCTCTTGGATTTTAAAAGAAAAAAAATAAACAAATCATTCTTTTACTTCTCCCTAAACATAGAAAGCTAATGTAGGGCTACTTGGATTCTCACATCATGAAATTCACCTGGCCTTTTTTTTTTTTAAATCATCCAGTTGCTTTATGTTTTAATGAGCTTGGAAGAGCTAGTCCGCTTGTGCCTTCAAGGTCTAAACATCTTCTCATCACGGAAATGAACAAAGCCTCTAACTGGTTTGAATCTGCAGATAGATGAGGCAGGTGTCCAGTTCTGGGGACCATGATAGCTTTCCTTGATTTCAGTCTTTGGAGGCAACCAGGGGCAGTGACAGGACCATGAGCTATTACTGAGTCTGTGGCTTTGGTAAGTAGACAAGCTCAGAGTGCAGACTGAAACTGGTGCTGTCAGCCCTTTCAGGTATCGATTTGCACAGCCCCATGGGAAGCTTTCCTAATATAATTAGCCAGCATTGTGGCTGTATCACCTTCATCTGACCCCTGGGAGCTATAAAGAACCCCATCATACTCACCTGGCTTTCTTCCCAACCAGACAATTAGGCCATTGGCCAGTAGGAAGCAGCAGAAGAGGAAAAGCCTCCATTTCCATATCTGATGTCATCTGCTATTCCCTGGGCTCAAAGAGGAGACATAGTGAATGGTTCTTTACTGGGTATTAGTATCCCTTGGTTTACAAGCATTATCTTTTTCATTGCACAAATGAGGGAATTAACACATTTATCAAGATCGCACAATAAAATAAATAAATAACTCTTCTTAAAACCCATACTTTTGCCAGACTTGCATCATATCCCACTTAGCTTTGAGTTTCAGGCCCCAGACTCATGTGACCGTGCCTCCTGGACAGTGGGTAGACTGTATGTCTATCCAGAATGGCTCAAACCAATCTAGCTTGAAAATACTGTATCCAACAGTCTCTGCCTTGCCTGCAGCCTGGAGCCTTCCTACTCAAAGTACAGTACTTTAAATTTGCAGTGTCTGGAATCACTCCTGATTAGCCAGTCACAACTCCAAGGATGTAGCAGGGCATCTTGTGCACTCAGACCACCTAAAGTTCTTAATGAAGGTTTTGGCCCAGCAGAACTGAGAAGGATGTTGAGTGTGGTTTCTTTAGCCAGCTCCCAGGCATTGTCCATGATGTGAGCCACATGCAATTCAAAGTTGCCTAAGCTGTATGTATGTTCATCACACTAGTGCTCAGTGGTGAGTTTAGGTCTGGCGTGCACTCAATAAGATATGACAAACATTGCATGGCAGTGGCTGAAGCATGTGCTGTAAAACTATCCTTTTGATGGATAGTTCTGTAGCATGGAGAGGAGTCTGAGTCTACGTGTGGTGGGAAGAGTAAGAGGTCAGCCTAAGGAATGACAACATGGCAAGATGAGAGAGGAAAACAGCATTTCTGCAGAAATTCCCCAGGAAGGCCTCAAGGACCCCAGCCCTGATAGTACCCATAAAGCATACAGCTGGGATCTTAGTTCTGTCTCCTGATTCAAAGTATCACATTGCTTAGCTTCTACAGAAAGATGAGGTTGGCTTGCTTCCTCATTGGCACATTATTTATAGTCGTTTTCTCCTTTATTTTTCTTGTTCTCTCCCTTGTGAGGAAAATTATCGAATACTAGAGGCACTTAGTTTGCATAAATGAGAGTGTCATGTTTTTCAGAAAAGATGGATACGATACGGCTTTAAGTCAGCAAGCCTGGACCCTAAATCTCCTTGAAACACAGACTACAGGGCCCGACCTGAAGTTCTCACAAGGGGGTTGAGTGGAGCTGGCACAGGTGCACAGCAAGTTCCAGAGGGTATGATGCTGCAGATCTAGCTACAGCAAGGAGAATCATTGTTCTAATCTGTCAGAATTTGCTTTAATTAAACACTTACCCTTGTTTTTTTTTTAATAGTGATTTTCATTTTTATGAAGCTCTTTAACCCTTGAATCCTGGCATAGGAGAATAAAAGGGATATCAGAAACCAAGATATGGAAATATAGGCCAAGGATCTTTCTCTCCCAGGGCCATGGAGTCAGCTGAGAAGCAAAGCCAGGACTGAGCATGCTGCCTCGCTCTAAGCTGTGTTGTTTGCTCTGCATTCTGCTGACTTGAAAGCTCCACACATTCTCTGGCTGCAGCATCTGCAGTATTCTTGGTGAGCCCTCCATCTCAGGCCAGCACTGTGCTAGAGTCCCTTACAGACACATATGTCACCAGCAGTCTATGAGAACGTACGTACAGGCCTCCTACCCAACAGCTCTGGGAAAACAGGGCTTTGGAAAAAAAACCAGCAGCTGTGCTGGGCCCGTGAAGGAGAAGCAGCACAGTGGCCAGCCAGCAGCTTAGATGGGTGATTCGGCCCAGAGGCCCTGAACACATGAATAAACCAAGACACTGCAAAAATGGCACCCTGGCTCTCCTGGCACCTCGGAGGAGGTCACTGAACCTTTCTGGGCCTGAAAAGGTTATTATGTTTGGGGAAAACAATTATTTAAACATGAAAGAGAATAAACACGAAAGAACTATAGATTTAGGATAGAGTTTAGTCAATTTCCACTGCACAGCAAATAACCCAGTGCTTCAAAAGACAATTATTTATCACAAATCTTTGAGAAATGGGAGAAATGTGTGCAAGGTCTCTTTCTAGACTCAAATCTACTGGGTTGTCATTTTGGCCATGTTTATTAGCCAAGGCAAACCTAAGTCAAGCCACCTCTGCTTGGGAGGACACACAATACAGATGCATACAGCTGGTGCTTTGTGGCCACGTTTGCAGTTTGCCAGAGAACAGTTTACACCATTCAGGGGACTCTGAGATAAAAGGGTGAAAACACAGGATTTTGCCAACTTACTTGAAAACAAAAAATAAAAGAAAGACTGACAGGAGATGAGAAACTGGGATGCAGAAAGAAAATAGTCAGAGGAGGGGGCAGGCAGGTTAGCTTCTTGTCTAAACAATTTTATCTTACTGTCTGCACGGCTCTTCCAACAGCTGGTGTGGGACCCAAGCTTTACTATTAATATTACCCACTCCAGGGAGAGAGCTGCGGCATTGCTCCAGCAATTTACTTCTAGACAGTGGCTCAAGGCTGCACTCAGGAGACACTAATGACCTACCATTTCAGGCTCACACTGTCCAAAGCTACTTGAGTGATGGGAAGCAGCATCTTGACAAGGAACTGCTAGGACTGCTATCCAGGCTACTGTATCCCGTCATCGTTCAGGCAAGGGGGTGGAAGAGTAGGGACCTTAAAGGTAGGGCACGCACAGGTTCACTCACTGTGAAAGTCATAACAAGGAAATAATCTCAAGCTTCCAGTTAAATGACTTCAGTCAACCACATTTCTTTTAGTCGGCTTGCATTATTTTGAACAGTGCCTCAATTCTTCTGCAAGCAGAGGTTGGGATGCTAAATGCCACCAAAGTGAGCTGTTCTGCCTGTAGTTTGGGAAACAAAATGCCAAGCTACGTTCTTGGTTGTCCTTGGAGCTAACAATTACAACGTGAGTTGAAAGCGAGAAACTGTCCCCAGCACAGTGATGAATATTACTTCAGCCCTACCAAGGCCACTGTGCACTGAAGCTGCCATGGCAGCAGCATCACAAGCCATTGAAGAAGAAGAGACAAAGCACAGAGAGGCAGGCAGGGGCAGCTGCTTTTACAGAGGACTGAAACTCACTGAGTCGTCAGATGGCTGTGTTGGTTAATCATTTCTGTCAGCTTCAGAAGACTTGGAATTGACTTAGTGCTATAGTAAAGCTAGGGTGGAATTGAGAGAAAGACTGTGACTAAAAGGCTGGTGTCAGGAAACCTGTTTCAGGAAAGAGACTGCCCTGGAGACAGAGGTAAATATAAGGTAGCCAAGAATGGTTGATACATCTTGGTAGCTGTGACAAGAAAACCACAATGTGATCATGCAAACATAAAAATAAAGAGAACATAGTCTAATGAATGGCTAGTAGACTCCCACGGAGGCCTAAGAGAGCAATGCCTTTAAGGTTGGCCCAACTAGAAAGGCCAGCCTCAGCTAAGAGCCAGTAGACAGTCAAGGTCAAAAGCAAATGAAGCCAGTTAGAGATAAACAGAGAGCTTCAAAGCATGGCCCCTACCCTAAACAAGAGAATTACACCTAAACAGGTCATCTTTTGGCTGGTCTAGGGGTCATGCATAAAGCCTGCAGACATTCCATTGGCTCAACATGGGAGACAAGTCAATCTCAATAGAAATTCCTTCAGTTTTTGTGCTAGAGTCCCTACACTGCCATAGCATCTGCTGTAGTCCGATAAAAAGTCCTTCGATGAGCAAACAGCTTGAATGGTCTTCTTGTCTTTCCCAGAGAATTGCTTGTGTTCTGGAACTCTGCCTTCTACAATAATCTTTCGTCTTTAACCTTCTTTTCTATAATAAAAATTTCTTTTAAAACTCATACTTCTGGGGCTGGAGAGATGACTCAGAGGTTAAGATCACTGACTGATCTTCCAGACATCCTGAGTTCAATTCCCAGCAACCACACGGTGGCTCACAATCATCTGTAGTGGGATCCGATGCTCTCTTCTGGTGTGTCTGAAGACAGTTACACTGATTCTTGTGTACATTAAATGAATAAATATTTTAAAAACAAAACAAAACAAAAAACCCTCATGTTTCTGGTTTCCCATGAATTTCACTTTTCTAGTTTTCTAGTTCCCAAGATAAGGAGCCAAGAACAGAGCCAATTTTCCAGTTCAAGGATACCCCCTGTCTTCATTTCACCAGGTTACAAGCCAGTGGATGTCCCTGTGAAAGTGTTTCAAAAGAAGATGAACTGGGGATGGAAAATTCACCCTGGGTTGGCTCCCAACTTGAATAAAAAGGTGTTGAGCATAGCACCAGCATTTATCTCTGCTTATAAGTGTGGACGCTATGTGACCTGCTGCCTCCTGCTCCCTGCTTCCATCAAATGGTGAGCCAACCCCCCATTTGCTTTTGTTGGGTATTTGTCACATTGGTAAGAAAAGTAACTAATGTAGTCACAAAACTCCTCAGAAGACAGAGTGGGAAAGAGAACAAAGGAACAAAGTCTTCTAGAAACACACACACACACACACACACACACACACACACACACACGCATGCACGCAAAAAAAAATGAAATGTGTGGAGTGGAATAGATGGAAAAATAATAAAGCTGTAGAAGAGGCTTTGTCTTAGGTCTGGGTGGGAATACAGATGGGATAGATGAGGTTAAAAACAGGTGTCCACACCATTTGTCCTTTCATCAAAAGTAAACAAATGAGACAGTGCCAACAATAGTCACATCTTCACAGCAGCTGTCATGATGCCCCCTCTATTTTGAATTTTCTCAAAAGAAATTCAGAAATTGTGGGTTCCAGGGCAGGGAGCTTGAGGGACTTGAGATATTCTTACTGGGGAAAAAACACACACACACACACAAGGCCTGTTGCCAGATATACTCAAAAGCCAGCACTGTGGCACAAGGTTTCACAGAAAGGAAAGGTTGATCTCTGCAGCCTGATGTCCATAAGCTCTAATCTGCCTCCCAGGTCAGTTGATAGTGGGGAACTTTATGAGAAATAATAAGAAAATGGCTTTTTGTTTCCTGAATGACAAAAAGGACACATGTTTGTTTGGCCAGGACTTGTGCTGAGGGAGGACTTAAGCTTCCGACCTCACCCACCAGGTAAGGCGGCTTCGGCTGTGTACATTCGTGGAAAGCCAGTTCCAGATGTAATAGTCACTCCTGAAGGGTCCTGTGTTAACCGATTTCCTATTGCTCTAATGAAATAGCATTGTAGAAGCAATGTAAAGAAGAAAGGCTTTGTTTCAGCTTACAGTCCCATGGAGATGGAACACTCATGGAAAAGAACAGATGTGTCATGAAGCCAGGAACAAGAAACTGATCACATTGAATCTGAATGCAGAAAAGAAGACAGAGAGTACAGAAAATGGGTGTGACAACGAACACACAAAGCCCACCCCACCCCCCGGAGATGTAAATAAATGTTGTGTAACACTCCCAAACAGTACCACCGACTGGGAACCAAGTGTCCAAATACATGAGCCTAGACATTTCTCATTCAGACTACCACAGGCCTAGAGGCTTTCCTAGGAAGACAACATGAGTTCAAGAATTAATGTCCTGTGGTCCCTAAGCTTTGTCTTATTTCGACATTGCTAGGAATGATGCATGAGCTTTGAAATACTCCTTCATCCTGCTGATGAGATAACAGGAAATTATCCTCTGGACTCTACCTCCCCGACGCTGGAATTAAAGCATGCTCCATGGTACCCAGCTTCTGTACCAGGTGCTGTGGATCAAACCCAGGTTCTTGTACTTTTATAGCAAGTACTCTAGCAAGGGAATCATTTCTGAACCCCTCAAATATTCACTGATGATTTGTATTGCTTCTTTTATAAACTATGTTCAGTTCCTTAATCCATATGTTGATTAGATGATTAGCGTTGGTGTCTATTTCTGTAATTCTTTATGTATTCTTTAATATCCTGCCTGATGAGTAGTTGGCAAGGATTTCCTTTTTCTGTTCTGTATACTGCCTTCACTCTGCTGATTGTGTAGAGCTTTATATTTCATGGAATCCCAGTTGTCAATTCTTAGGATTATTTCCTGTGCTATTTGAGACATTTTTAAAAAGTTCCCATCTATGCTTAAACCTTGAAACATTTACCTATGTTTTCGTCTTGTAGTTTCAAAGGTCTTTGTTTCATTTTGAACTGTTTTCTGTGCAAGATGAGAGATATGGACCTAATTTCCTTCTTGTATATGTGGAAACCTAGTTTTCTCAGCACCAAAAGTTAAAGAGATTCCTCTCCTCCAGTGTATTTGGCACTATGGTCAAAATTCAGGTGACTTTAGCTATGCATTTAGCTCTGGGCCCTGTGTTCTAGTCCATTAGCCTACATGTCAGTATCATACAGTTTGAGGTCAGATACTGTGGTAACTCCAGCTGTGCTTTCTGCTTACAACTCCTTCTGCTCAGGACTCTAGCTAAGACTTCAAGCCCTATATTGAGCGTGAGTGGAAAGAGAAGAGTGTACCTTTGCCTCCTTTCAGATTGTAAAAGACATGTTCAGATTTTCCTATTTAGTGTGATATTAGTAATATATAGTTCACCCACAGCCTTTATTCTGCTGTGATATGCTTCCTATTATTTTTAGCTTCTTCAAAGATGTCTTGACTGTTCATCATATTTTTGTGTTAGGAGTGTTTTTGCTTGGATTTATCTATGTGTACTATGGGCATACCTGGTTCCCATAGAGGTTGGGAGAGGGAATCAGATTCCTTGCAAAAAGTTATGGGTGCTAGTGAACCACTATATGATATGGATTCTGAGGAAGAAACCCAGGTTTTCTGCAAGACCAACAAGTACTCTCACTGGAAGCCACCTCTCCCGCCACTTTTCAGGGGTTTTATTACGAAGGGAAAGTTAAGCTTTGTCAAAGCCTTTTCTGTATCACCTGAGATCATCATGTGGTTTCTATCTTTAACTCTACTCAAGTTCCGCATTGCACTTACTGATCCACATGTGCTGAATCAAATTTGTGTCCCTGGAATACAGTCTACTTAATTATAGCATAACATGTTCTTCCTCTTCCTCTTCCTCCTCCTCCTCTTCTTCTTCTTCCTCCTCCTCTTCCTTCTCTTTTTCCTCCTTCTCCTCCTCCCCTTCTTCTTTGTCTTCTTTTCCAATGGGTTCTTAGTTACGTTTGCCAAAATTTCATTGAGATTTTATCTATGTTTGTCAAGGAAATTGGTCTCTTATATCACCACCAACCATAGCAGCACCATTATTATTTATTATTGTGATGATGGTGATGATGATGATGATGATGATGATGATGATGATGATGATGATGATGATGATGATGATGCATGTATTCTTATCTGGTTTCAGTATCAGGATAATGCTGGTACTTCCTTTCCTGTCCATTTTATGGAACAGTTTGAGAGGCTGAGGCATTGGCTCTTCTTTAAGGTTTGATGGGTTGCTGTAGGAAGTCTGTCCATTCCTGGGTTTCTCTTCTTGGGAGACTTCTTATTATTGCTTCAATCTTATTGTTACGGATCTCTTTAAGGTTTTTTATTCTCTCTATTTTATGTTGTCAAGTCATATGTATTTGTTAGGAATGTATCCATTGTTTTTTTTAATTTTTGGCTAGGTTTTCAGTTCTTTGGGATATATGTTTTCAAAGCATTTAAGGGTTCTTTCTGTTTCATTGGTTTCTGCAGTAGTTTCATATTCTTCATCTCTAATTTTTATTAATTTTGGTCTTCTTTCTCTTGGATACTTTTGGCTATGTTTTATCATCTTATTTTTTAAGAACACACACTTTGTTACTCTCGTTACTTGTATTGTTTTTAGTGTCTAAAACATTCCTTTCTGTATTGAATAATTTTCATTATTTCTTAACATCTATTGCTTTTGCATTTGGATTGTTCTGTGTGTTTTTTTTTCTAGGATCATTATATATTTGAAATATTTCTTCTTAGATCTACTTTAGCAAGCTGGTGAGGTATATCAATGGTTAGGGACAGTTGCTGCCAAGCCCAATGACTGGGCGTCATCCCACATCCCATGGGGTAGAATGAACTGACTCCTGCAAATGATCTTCTGACCTCTGCACATATAACATCGTGTGATATGGTGCATAAACATATACACACATTTACTTATTTATTTATATGTGTATATTTAGCATTTTTATCACTTCTGATTGATCTTGTTTTAAAATATACTCTATCAAATATCATAATGTACTCCTTTGGTTTTGGCTTCTGTTTACTTGATAGATTCTTTTCTGTCCTTCAGCTTTCCATCTGTAAAGTATGTTTCTCCAAAATAAAGAAGAGTTTAGTCTAACTTTACACACTAGTCAGCCAGTCTGTCTGTATTTATTGGTGTGTTGAGGCTATTTAAACTTAGGGTTATTATTAATATATATTTACTAATTCTTGTATTTTTGACTCATTTTTCTGCTTGGATTATTATTTGATTTTTGCCCCTTCTGTCACTCATTAATTTAAGACTAAGTGAGCTTGCTGTGCTAGGCAGGTTTCATTCCCTAACACTCTTGTTCATTAATTCCTTTCACAAAAAGTTTTCCTATACTTCCATGATTAAGACTTTATTATTATCCTTGTTTCTTTTATTTTTGATATTATAATATAATTACAATATGCCACCTTCCTTTCCTCTCTACAAACCCCCTCATATACCCCTCTTTCTGTTCTTTCAAACCCATAATCTCTTTTTCATTGTTTTATATACATGTATGTACATGTGTGTACATATATGTGTATACATGTTTGTATTTATATATGTGTGTGAATATATATGATGGATATGTGTAATGTGTATGTTTATATTCCCTAATACCATGCTTAGTCTACATAACGTATGTTTTCATCACTTCTCGGCCTTTTGACTAAGATCAAGTGTAGTACGTATGTTTCCGGGCTGACCATTTGATATAGACTGAAAGATTGATGTGGTCTTCCCTGAGAAAGAGTTTCTCCCATTTCTCCCATTCTTGACATTTGTCCATTGTCTACAATTCATTACATAGAGTTGAGGCTCTTTATTTTTTTAATAGATATTTTCTTTATTTACATGTCAAATAATATCTCCTTTCCTGGTATCCCCTCTGAAAAAAAAGAAAAATTAAATTAAATTAAATTTTAAGAAAACCCTGTTCCCTCCCCACTGCCCCTACTCACAAACCCACCCTCTCCTGCTTCCTGGTCCTGGCATTCCCCTACACTGAGGCATAGAACCTTCACAGGACCAAGGGCCTCTCCTCCCATTGATGATCGACTAGGCCATCCTCTGCTACATATGCAGCTGGAGCCATGAGCCCCATCATGTGTACTCTTTGGTTGGTGGTTTAGTCCCTGGGAGCTCTGAGGGTACTAGTTAATTCATATTGTTGTTTGTCCTAAGGGGCTGCAAATCCTTCAGCTCCTTGGGTCCTTTCTCTAGCTCCTTCACTGGGGACCCTGTGCTCAGTCCAATGGATAGCTGTGAGCCTCTACTTCTGTATTAGTCAGGCACTGGCAGAACCTCTCAGGAGATAGCTATATCAGGCTCCTGTCATCCAGCACTTGCTGGCATCCACAATAGTGTCTGGATTTGATGATTGAATATGGGAAGGATTCCCAAATGGAGCAGTCTCTGGATTGTCCTTCTTCCTTCAGTCTCTGCTCCATAGTTTGTCTCTGCAACTCCTTCCATGGGTATTTTGTTCCCCCTTTTAAGAAGGAACGAAGTATCCACACTTTGGTTGTCCTTCTTCTTGAGTTTCTTGTGGTTTATGTATTGTACTTTGTGTATTCTGGTCTTCTGGGCTAATATCCAGAGAGTGCATACCATGTGTGTTCTTTTGTGATTGGGTTACCTCACTCAGGGTGATATTCTCCAGATCCATCCATTTCCCTAATTTCATAAATTTATTGTTTTTAATAACTGAGTAGTACTCCATTGTGTATATGCACCACATTTTCTGTATCCATTCCTCTGTTGAGGGACATCTGGGTTGTTTCCAGTTTCTGGTTTAAGCATGTCCATACTGCCCTGTCTATTGCTGTCCTTGCTCAGCTTATTTAGGCTATCATGCTGATGAAATTTGATGGGTGCAGCTTCAGACATTATGAGGAGACACAATCTCATAGAAAACTCCTGACCCTCTGGCCTGACAGTCTTTCTTCTGATTGGTCAAGCCTATGATACTCTCTCTCCACTGTGCTTTTTTACCTTTGACTCACTGATGTTTTCATTTTCAACATTACTATTCTATTAACCTGTTTTCTTCTCAGTTTTGTTTTCATGTTGCTGACTTTCTCACACATTTGGATACACTTTTCCTCAATAACTGTGGGGGATATGGAAGTCAACCTTGTGAAGAAAAAAGTGGGATAGAGAGCGAGTCACTACAGGATCCTGTGACACCTTGAAGAGTCCTGATCTGCCATACAAGACATTAAATCTAAGATGGCTCCAGAACACCTCACGGAAGTCTTAATAGGTGACGATCCTCCATCCCGCCACCCCTACCCCCACCCTGCTCCTTTTGAGTTACCTCATCAAGCAAGGTTTTCATTGGAGGATGCTAATGGTGTGGTGAGGTTTATGGTTTAGTGGCTTGGGGTTGGCTCAAACACTGTATATAAGCTTAAGTGCTGGGCAATAAACTCATATCTGCACCCTGATGCTGGTCTCTGGAGTTCGATTTCCTGGGATTCATCACATGATTCCATTACTTCTCACCCACCAATCCTTGGTCTTGTTCTCACAAATAATCATATTCTAGACTCAACTCATCTATGAACTGAAAGATCATACAGAAGGAAAAAAAATAATGTAAGAAAAGTGAGGAAACGGTTTAGTTTTTCTGTATTATGTTGCCTGTAGGTTGACTGTAGGGCATTTTCTTTATCAGTGATTGATGTGGGAGGGGCCCAGTTCATGGTGCTTCTGGATATTCCTGGGCAGGTTGTACTGGGTTGTTTAAGAAAGCTGAGCAAGCAAGCCATGTGGGAGCTGACCAGTAAAATCATCTTCCTGTGGCCTCTGCTTAAGCTTCTGCTTCCAGGTTCCTGCTTTGAGTTCATGTCTTGGCTCTTGCAGACTACTGACTGTAATGACTATAATTATTAGGTTTATGTAAGCCACATAAACCCTATCCCCACCAACTTGCTTTAGTCATCATGTTCTATTGTATAGAAACCCTAAGAAACATTGTAATGATTTATAATTATATTGTTTACTTGACTATTATTATCTACCCATACCACTGAACAATTATATTTATAGAGATAAGAAATATAATTTTCTTGTTTTCTGTCATATCACTAATATATAGTGCATACATGATGATTTCTTCTACTGAAAGGATAACATCCATGTCAAAGTTCTTGAATTGATTCACTCTTACCTTTGACCTCACCCTTGACATATTGTTCACTCTATTTAGGTATACAATTTTTAGGACATTGTTATGGGTTAGATGTGGTCTGTCCTTCAAAACTGTTCTTGTACTGAAAGGCTGCTTTCCCACTGGGGGTGCTGTTTGGGGGAGACTCTAGAAACCTTAGGAGGTGGTGCTAAAGCAGTGTGACATAGGCCACTAGGTAAAATTCTTGAGGACTAGATCTTTTGCAGGGACACTCTCTGGTTTTCCTATTTCCTATCTACAATTAGAGAAGCAGCCTTTTCCTCCCAGTTGTTGCTGCGACCACCATAATATTCTGCTGTGCTGCAGAGGCTTTATGGGACCAGCCATGATGGAATGGGACTTATTAAATTGTAAGCTTACCATAAATTCTTCTCCCCTTAAGTTTTTTTTTTATCAGATATTTGGTTACAAGAACAACAAATCTAACACAGATATCAAATAAAAAGAGGCTTGGGGACCAAGTGTAAAGTTAAGCACCATTTATTTAACATTGTGTATGTGTTAACAGGATTCTAAGTTCTTCGTGGATTTACTTTTTAGATCTTACAACCTGCCTAGGAGATTGACAGTATCTATATTCTCATTTTGTAGGTAAGAAAGAAAAACAGTAGAGAGGTTACACAGCTTTTTAATGGATGACTGGTATTAATAATAATAGGAATCAGTTAGTATTAGTAGCTAACAGGACACACTTAGTGATCACTTAAAAATCCAATTAAAAATGTCACCAATTGCTCTTACTGTTTGTTGTCAATTAGCTTGATTTGTCATTGCTCAATGGATTCTGAGTGGTTTAGTATGTGTATTCATCAGGGCCCCAAGCTGAAGAGATAGAAGTGACTCAGGAAGTACATTTCTCATAAGAAATCATTGAGACAAAGTAAGGCCTCTATGTGGGCTTCAGTTCACATATTGTCCACAGAATCATATTGGCCCAAGCAAATCACATGGCCAACTCTAACATAATAGACTAACACAGCACATTTTACTCATAGTGGGAGAGAAAGGGGTAATAAATAATTTACTGAAAATCACCAGAATGACCACATTGATATTTATAATGCACTAAATATATTGTAAACACACTGTGTTCTTGGTACCAGTTAAGCATAAATGTTAATTGAAGGCTTAATTTTCATAAATATAGGAAAAGAAATACAATAACCTTGAGTGTTTGGTTGTAAGAAACCTTGCACAAGACAACTCAGTATAACCTTTCAAAGAACAAGCTGACACAGATGCTGAGCAACTTGAAAACCCCTGATAACTGTAGCCACATTTTCTATCTCTTAGAGACTATGGAATTCTGGTCCCATATACTCAATTTTCATTTTTCTGTAGAAATTATTCTTTTACACTTTGTTCATAGTTTACATTGAGAACTACATTCTAAAATAACAAGAATTTATACCTCTGCCACCCCAAATTTTATTTTCTCAGCGAAAACTATGCATGGGTTACCTGGGTCTGTCTATATGTTTACACCTGTATTAAACATTTGTACTGAAGGATGACAGAGGGAGATGAGATTACTTTGTATCCTGGGACTGATCTGATGAATGTAGTCAGTTCTCTAAATTGGACTGTAGAAACAGAACAGGCATAAAACTGCTCTATACAGTTCTTGTTGAAGTGCAGCGTGCTTACAGAAATGCTCATGAATCATAAAATTGTCAGTCTGTTAACTTTGTCATTGATATAAGCAGAGATTAACTTTTAAAAAGACTAAAACACCTTTAGATTGTATTACAAAAGAGAAAGAGCTAAAGGAAACACACGGAAGCCAATGTGGAAATTTTTCTGAAATGAAACAATAAAATCCTGAAAAAGAAAATCTGACTACAGAAATAAAACAGGTCACTGGATAGTGTGTGGCCTGAGAGTGGTCTGAAGGAGAGCAGACATTGCAGAGAGAAATAAAAATATGGCCCAGGGAACCAAAAGCAACATTGGGAGGTACTCATGAGAGGTTACAGTATTCTCCTGCCATTACCTGAGGGAACTTCAAAGGACTGCAAGAGTTATGATGTGTAACTTGTATAGGATCCTGATGGCAAACAAAGGTGAACTTAAGCAGGCAGTTCGTTAGTGCCCACTCATAACCAGGCATAGAAAGCCCTATCCATCCCCAAATCATCCCACAAAATACAGACAGAGGCCTCTAACTAGGGAATAATAGCAGATAGTCAATTACAGTAAGAGAGTTCTCATTTGGCACGATATGGTGCCTTAACTTGTTTGAACTGTGGAGTTTGGAAAAAAGATAACTCATAGTAAGGGAGAAAAAAAATACCATTTCAATGAGAAGAATTACTGTCTCAGTGTAAAGTAACTTACAGTTCATGTTATGACTTACTTTCATTTTTATTGTTATTTACATTTTTAGATTATTATTTGCACTTTTCTTAGACTAGTTTCTGGTTAGGTACTTCATTAGTTACTTTTCTATTACTAGGATAAAACGCAATGACCAATAATAATGTATGGAAGGAAGGTTTTATTTTGGCTTATGATTCCACACCATAGGGAAAGCATGGCATGACATGGGAAGCTAGATAGTGACACAGGAATAGAAAGCTCAAGGACCATACTTTTATCAGTGTGAGCCAATCTCCCAAGAAAATACAGCAATGTTAGATTGTTTATACACCACAAAAGTCACAAATGTAACACAGGTAAACAGGGCCAGAAACACAGGTTCATTACATATTTGCATTTGAGTTAGTCTCTTGTCATTTCAGGTCACATTTGTGATCTCCTCTAACATTTGTTTTCACAACCCCATGGGACACATAATTTAAGAAGCTGGCTTTAAACCAACAACTTTATTTCCTTCATGAAGCTTCAGTTTTAGCAGAGTTCAACAGGGATAGCTTACTCAAGCTTTCTTGTCATTGGGATAATTTAAAGTGATGTTCATATATGGAAGTCACCTATCTGCTAGGACATCAGCTGAACACTTGCACATCCTCTGCACATGAATGTGACTTCTGGCATGATAGCCAGGCTATAAGCTGAACATCCTGAAAGAAAAGGCAGACACTTTGTACCTTGTATGAACTACCCTACAAGGCACACAAGACCACTGCTCACACACACTACCAATGGAGACATGCATGAGGGAGACATACATGGAGATTATCTAGACTCAAGAGAAGGGAAACAGTCTTGCACTTTGGGTAAGGAATGACAAAATCTGTGGGTATAGACTGGAGTAGAAATGCTTGTATGATTTTTTAAAAAATCTTCATTCATTCTTCCATTTCCCCATGGAGACCTTTCTGGAACTTGTTTTTTCCAATTACTGTTGGGTTTGTGATTTTGTTGTTGTTGTTGTTGTTGTTGTTGTTGTTGTTGTTGTTTAATTACAATTGGAGTCTTGTACTATGCCCAAATCCCATGATTTGAAAATTAAATTGCACATTTGGTACAATGTGTTTCAAAAACATTTCCTAAAAGAGAATTTCTAAATAAAGATAAATGGCTATTATGGTCTCTTCCAAACAGGCATTCACAGAAAAGTGGTGATTTCCCGGAAAATTTACAATCATGCATTGACCCTGAACAGGGAACTCATATTTCCCTCCATAAAACAAAGCTTAAAATTAAGGGGAGGTATAGTGTCCTTATCAGTTCTAATGCTTTTCAAAAACAAAATAAAATGAAAAATAGTCCAAAAAATCATGGGTCCATTAAAGGGAGAAGCCAAGTTGTTGCTTGAGTAATATTTGAATGCTGTGCACAGTTTTCTTGATGGCAAAAATAAGTTACTGATGAAATGCTTTTATTGAGTTGCCTTCACTGAAGAGGCCCTGTATGTGTGTGTGTGTGTGTGTGTGTGTGTGTGTGTGTGTGTGTGTGTGT
>JADRCD010210527.1:3894-27008 GCA_019843815.1 Montemys delectorum
TGCTGCTGCTGCTGCTGCTGCTGCTGCTGCTGCTGCTGCTGCTGCTGGCACTGCTGGGGCTGCAGGTGCCAGGTGCAGGGCCCAGTGGGTGAGTGGGGCCCGAGCCCCACAGCTCCCTTGTCTCATTCACAGACGCCAATGAGTGTGAAGGGAAGCCGTGCCTTAATGCTTTCTCTTGCAAAAACCTGATTGGCGGCTATTACTGTGATTGCCTCCCGGGCTGGAAGGGCATCAACTGCCACATCAGTCAGTATGGGTGGGCGGCGCAGGTGGGTGGGGCTGGGGGGCGCAGAGGGCCTTCCTGACCCCACCCGCGTGCCCTTCTGCCTCTAGACGTCAACGATTGCCATGGGCAGTGTCAGCATGGGGGTACCTGCAAGGTAAGGAGGCCGCCAAGTCTGGGAGGTAGAGTGTGGCTGGAGGGGAACGGGAGGGGGTGTTGTATGAGGCTCACTCACCCACCTGCCTGTCCACACACCTAGGACCTGGTCAATGGGTACCAGTGTGTGTGCCCACGGGGCTTCGGAGGTCGTCATTGCGAGCTAGAGTACGACAAGTGTGCCAGCGGCCCCTGTCGTCGAGGTGGCATCTGCGAAGACCTGGTGGATGGCTTCCGCTGCCACTGCCCGCGGGGCCTCTCCGGGCCGCACTGTGAGGTAGTAACCTGGGGGGGCTCTGGTGGGAGCCACCTCGTGGTGTGCTGGGAACCCTGTCTGGGAGGGTACCCTCAGCATTGCCAAAGCTAGGCTTGTCCCTTGTCTCAACAATCTTATATGCTTCACTCCCTCTATGGGACCGTGCAGAGGGGAGAGCCCTGCAAGAAGACCCCCAAGGCAGAATCACGTATTTGATGATGTGCAGCCATCGTGGGTCAAGGGTGGGCCTGGGAAGAAGCGGGTGACTTTCCTCACGGCTGCCACCCTGACCCCTGTCGGGGGATTCCCCTTGTCCTGAGCTACACGTAGTTTTGCTCTGGTCTTGTGGGCTTCTTAGTGGCCCGTGGCAGAGGCCTGGCTTCGGGTCCCTGCAGCATGGTGGTACTGGCTGTAGGAAGGACCTCTCAGCTCTGAGGGCAGCCTGGCAACATGGGGGTCAGAAGCTGGCCTTCCTGCCGGCAGGAGGAGCCAAGACCGGATGCTGTCTGTGGGAGGCAGAGGAAGCTTGGCTGCTGTGGAGGCTAGGGCGGCAGGAGGGGGCTGGTGGCCCACAGGTGTTTCCGTCCAGCTGACGGTGCTCGGACATTCTCGGGTGGGCGGGAGCTTCAAGCTCAGCTTGGCACTGCTGGGTCTAAGGCAGAGAGGCCTGGTCGTCTATTAGAAACAGTGCTTCTATCTAGAGCTGGACACTCACAGATGTGCACACACACACACACACACACCCTTTACCTGCAGGTGGACATGGATCTCTGTGAACCGAGCCCCTGCCTCAATGGTGCTCGCTGCTACAACCTTGAGGGCGACTACTACTGCGCCTGCCCTGAAGACTTTGGTGGCAAGAACTGCTCGGTGCCCAGGGAGACATGCCCTGGCGGGGCATGTAGAGGTGCGGGATGCAGCCCTTCAGGCTGGGTTGGTACCTGGGTGGAGACAGGTCTGATCCCTGTCCATCTCTTTCCCACAGTGATTGATGGCTGTGGGTTCGAGGCAGGGTCCAGGGCACACGGTGTTGCGCCCTCTGGCATATGTGGCCCTCACGGGCACTGTGTCAGCCTGCCTGGGGGAAACTTCTCCTGTATCTGTGACAGCGGCTTCACAGGCACCTACTGCCATGAAAGTGAGTGGTGTGCAGAGTTGGTGGGGTGGGACAAGCTGGCCAGCCACAGGGATAGCTCACCTAACCTCTCCTGCAGACATTGACGACTGCATGGGCCAGCCCTGCCGCAATGGGGGTACGTGCATTGATGAAGTGGACTCCTTCCGCTGCTTCTGCCCCAGTGGCTGGGAAGGCGAACTCTGTGACATCAGTGAGTCTGCACCCTTGCCTTACCTGGACTGCACCCCCGACCCTGGCTAAGGCATGGCTCTACCCCTGTGTCCTACTCAGCACTGCGTGCATGGGCCTGAAGTCACGGGGTGGAATCCCAGGCTCCCACGTGCTTGGGCCCAGCTCTTGCTCTTCTCCGTGAAGCCCTCCCCAGCGCCGGTGACCCCCGCTGACCGGCGTCCTCCCCCCAGATCCCAACGACTGCCTCCCCGACCCCTGCCACAGCCGCGGCCGCTGCTATGACCTGGTCAATGACTTCTACTGTGCCTGTGACGACGGTTGGAAGGGCAAGACCTGCCACTCGCGTAAGTGCCTGGGGTCCCTGCAAAGGAGCGAGCGGAGGGGCTGCCTGCCAGGACCCTGCTGTGGTCAATATGGCCTGCCCGCTGAGCAACCATGTGCTTGCAGGCGAGTTCCAGTGTGATGCCTACACCTGCAGCAATGGTGGCACGTGCTATGACAGCGGCGACACCTTCCGCTGCGCGTGCCCCCCAGGCTGGAAGGGCAGCACCTGCACCATTGGTGAGCACCCTACCCAGGCTAGCTGCCTCCCCTAGGCCTGGGGCTGCCTGCCCCAGCCATGTTGGGGTCTCCCCAGGCATCACAAGAAGTTTTCTCTCCCTCCCTGTAGCCAAGAACAGCAGCTGTGTGCCCAATCCCTGTGTGAATGGAGGCACCTGTGTGGGCAGCGGAGACTCTTTCTCTTGCATCTGCCGGGATGGCTGGGAGGGCCGCACCTGCACACATAGTGAGCTGGAGGGGCTTCAGGTGGGGGAGGCCTGTGGGTTCTGCTTAACTTCACTCAGTCCCCCCGGCCCCCTCCATCCGTCCTTCTAACTTCCGGGAAGACCTACTCCTTCACCTGCCCACCTCACACACATCTACACTTCGGGACCTTTGAGACCTGCTCTGCCGTTCTGTAATTCAGCCACTATGTCAGATCTGCAGGGTTCTTCTACCTCCCCTGATCCACCACTCTGCAGGCTTGGACTCCTGCTAAGATATAGGTCCCATTCCGACTGTAGCCCCCACTCCTGGTGGCTTCCCTTGGGGTCCTGAGCCTTCCTTGTACTTCTTCACTGGCTCTACCAGGCTGGTATGGACAGGATAGTGTCTACTCATGAGCCTCAGACACAAAAATGTGCCGCCACGGTGTGCTGGGCAGGTGTGTGCTGGAATAACCACCTTTCTTTCCCCTTCAATCCAGACACCAATGACTGCAACCCTCTGCCCTGGTGAGTGGCGGCCCAGGAGGCTGGTGGGGGGCAGGGCCCATCACGGGGGACCCCTTACGGCCACCCTCTCCCTTGCAGCTATAACGGAGGCATCTGCGTTGATGGCGTCAACTGGTTCCGCTGCGAGTGCGCGCCCGGCTTTGCGGGTCCTGACTGCCGCATCAGTAAGCAGCCCAGGCTGATGGAAGGGCTGGGATTGGGGGCTTTGTCTAGGGCCCTCTCCTGACAACCTCTGTGCCAAAGGCTAGGAAGCATAAACATCCATATCCTGATAGATGACATGGCCACAGCCCTCTTCTGCCTCCCATTGGCATGTCTGAGTCCAGTGAGCGCCTAGTTTCTTCCTAAGAGCCAGTTGCATCTCGGGGAGAGGGAGAGGGGCTGCAGGGTGGAATGTTCATGCTCCCTCTGGCTGTGAGGATGTCTCTGTGGGTGTGGCCACCTCAGAGAGTGGAGCACAGAGGCAGTACAGGAGGGTAAGGGCCGGCCTGAGGGTCAGAAGGCTTCAGACTGGCAGAGTGACAGCCTAAGTAGCTATGGATCAGGTGGCCTGAGGTACAACCTTCCGTCCCCCCCCCCCCCCGTTTCGCCCACACGCTGGTCCCCATGTGGGGTGCGCCCCCTAAGAACGCAGCCACTCTCCTTGCAGACATTGATGAGTGCCAGTCCTCACCCTGTGCCTACGGAGCCACATGTGTGGATGAGATCAATGGGTACCGCTGTAGTTGCCCACCGGGTCGTTCTGGCCCCAGATGCCAGGAAGGTAGGCTGGCTGTGACCGTGGTCAGGGCGTGGGCCAGATCCACCCTCCAGGGCTTGGATACTCTGTTGAGCCTTCTCCTTCTCACCACAGTGGTCATATTCACGAGGCCCTGCTGGTCCCGGGGCATGTCCTTCCCGCATGGGAGTTCCTGGGTGGAAGACTGCAACAGCTGCCGCTGCCTGGATGGCCACCGGGATTGCAGCAAGGTGGGGCCAGCCCCTCATCCGCCCCTATTGCACCTTGACCCTGAGTGATCTGAGCCTTTGGGCTCGCTCATCTATCAAGAGGCTGGTGTAGAGGTAGAGGTGGAGGTTGATAGGGCTGCCCACTTCTGAGGGTCATTCTTGAAGGATGAGCTGGCAGGGGTCTTGGGCCCACCTCCCTTCTCAGTCCACTCCCAGGCTCTGCCTAGCTCTTTTTATTTTGACAGAACATCCTTTCTGGAGTGGAGTTTTGCCTGACTCCCTAGGCTCCCTGGGCGGTAGGGACACTGGCTTGAAACTTACTGACTGGTTCATGTCTCATCTCTGTGTCCGGCCTGCACCTGACTGTGCTCCCATTCCCATGTGGCTCCTGGGCATGTCTCTTCCAGGTATGGTGTGGATGGAAGCCTTGCCTGCTGTCTGGTCAGCCCAGTGCTCTGAGTGGCCAGTGCCCCCCAGGGCAGCAATGTCGGGAGAATGCCGTGGGCCAGTGCTTGCAGCCACCCTGTGAGAACTGGGGGGAGTGTGCAGCCGAGGAACCTCTGCCGCCCAGCACTCCCTGTCTGCCACGGACCACCCATTTAGACAACAACTGTGCTCGCCTCACACTGCGCTTTAACCGTGACCAAGTGCCTCAGGTAAGTGATTGGGGTGGGGGGTGACCCAGGATTCCTAGGCTTACCCCTAGAATGATCGTCTACTCTCTGCTCAGCTCATGTAGATCCAGAAGCTCATGGTTGTGCAGATAGATGGCCACCAGTGAGCTCACATGAGAAAGCACTGAGCCTAGACGCTGTTGGGCAAGGGGGGGGTGGGAAGGATCCAGTCTGGGCTGCTAACGTGCCCAGTGTTCCAGGGGCCTAGACTGCAGGGCTGCTGGGGGCCACCACTTTGCATTGCCATTTAAAGGATAGCTCCTGTTTATGATATGGGCAGCAGAGGTTCCTCGGCTGCACACTCCCCCTCCCCAGTTCTCACAGGGTGGCTGCAAGCACTGGCCCACGACCTTCTCCCAACATTGCTGCCCTGGGGGGGGGGGGCACAAGGCACTCAGCACTGGGCTGACCCATCCTCATCCTCTGGATGTTCCAAACTAGCCTGCCCAATCCCCAGAACAGGAGCTTGGAATTCACGATGCCCGTTCCAAGCTCCTCCCACTGTCTCAGACAGCAGGGTCCCGGTCAACAGGGACATGAGTGGCCTCAGATCTTGGCCCCAAACCCCACTAACCTGTTGCTTACCTGCCCAGGGCACCACCGTGGGCGCTATCTGCTCTGGAATCCGAGCCTTGCCTGCCACTAGGGCGGCGGCACGCGACCGCCTCCTCCTGCTGCTCTGTGATCGTGCGTCCTCAGGGGCCAGTGCTGTGGAGGTGGCTGTGGTGAGTGTGGGCGGGGACCTGAGCTGAGTAGGCCTCTTAGACCCTCACCTGAGTAGGCCTCTTAGACCCTCATCGGCAGTGACACTCTGGTGTCCTGTGGGGCAGTGGCAGACTTGAGGACGGGGAGGCATTTCCATGGTGGAATAGAGACCTGAGGCAGTGGGAACTGAGATAGGAGCCAGATGTAGCCTCCCTCTGGGCACCCCCCAGCTGAGTGGGGCTGGGTGGGAAGCTGTATCCAGTGGACGGCAGCAGGAGGGTAGGAGGTCATCGACAATCCATGGGCTCAGCTGCTCGATGGGAAGGCAACAGGGATGTGAGTTTGGATTTTATTGCAAGGAATGGTCTGGAGCCCACTGAGGTTAACAGGGAGCTTGTTCTGGCTGGGCAGTGCTGGCTGCGTGGTATGGAAGGCAGGGTTGGGAGGAAGCATTGACAGATCCAGAGCAGAGATGACAGGATGGGTACCAGGCTAGTAGGAAATAGAGTTTCAGACATGGCATGAGCCAGTGACATCCAGGACTTCTAGCTCAGCTGTACAGCACCAGTCACTCCTTTTGCCTGGCTTCTGAAGCCATGGGTATTGGCTGTTGGATAGTGCCCTGCCTGGCATGTGAAGGAGGTAGGAGAACTCTGAAATGAGGCTCTCTGAAAGTGGTAGCCATAAAGGTTAGGGTAGGACAGTCTACCTAGGTCAGGCAGGGGAGAGTGGAGCAGGAGATCAAGGTAGCCTTGTGGCACATGGTGGTGGCAGGCAGGTTGTGCAGTATTCGGAGAGAGGGGAGAAGAGAAAATGGCTTGGGTGCAGGCTGGGTGCAGGTTGGGTGCCAGAGCACAAGAAGAGAGAGAACTGTGGGGCTGGTATTGTTTGTGTAGCTCTTCAGATGCAGATCTGAGAGCTGAGTGGCCTGAGAGAGGCCAGCGGCCCCCATACAGGATGCAGGGGTTTGACAGGGGCAGGGTCCTTCCTAAATCTTTCTGATGCGTGCATCTCTACATCAAGATCCAACTTCACTGAGCTTCCCACTTCTTGGTCTCCAAGCCCTTTCAGGTCCCTGCCGTGTGTAGCGCAGCGCTGATTCAGCTCTACCCATGGCAGCCTCTGTACGTCCAGCTAGGATCCCATCAGAGTTTGGGCGGTGGCTATGACAGGCTCCTGGGATGTAGAAAGGGTACCTTTGGGCTGTCCCCCAGTCTCATCCTCTGCCACAGTCTTTCAGCCCTGCAAAGGACCTGCCTGACAGCAGCTTGATCCAGAGCACAGCCCACGCCATCGTGGCTGCCATCACTCAGAGAGGAAATAGCTCACTGCTGCTGGCTGTCACCGAGGTCAAGGTGGAAACAGTTGTTATGGGTGGCTCTTCCACAGGTAAGCTGGGATAGCGGGGGCTCCCAGACTCAGGACCAGTGGGAATCTGCAGGTGGACATTGCTCAGAGGGATGAGGTGTCTGCTGCCACCTACCTCCTCCGTTCTAGAAAACCAAAGAGTCCCTGCTTGGCCCAGACAGGCACGGGATGCTTACCTCTTCTCCTTCTACCCAGGTCTGTTGGTGCCTGTGCTGTGCAGCGTGTTCAGTGTGCTGTGGCTCGCCTGTGTGGTTATCTGCGTATGGTGGACACGAAAGCGAAGGAAAGAACGTGAGAGGAGCCGGCTACCACGGGACGAGAGCGCCAACAACCAGTGGGCCCCGCTCAATCCCATCCGAAACCCCATTGAGCGGCCGGGCAGCAGTGGTCTGGGAACTGGGGGCCACAAGGACGTACTCTATCAGTGCAAAAACTTCACACCGCCTCCCCGAAGGGCAGGCGAGGCACTGCCCGGGCCAGCTGGCCACGGGGCTGGTGGGGAGGACGAGGAGGATGAGGAGCTGAGCCGTGGAGATGGGGGCCCCTCAGAAGCAGAGAAGTTCCTCTCACACAAACTCACCAAAGACCCCAGCTGCTCCCTGGGAAGGCCAGCCTGCTGGGCTCCAGGGCCCAAAGTGGACAACCGCGCCGTCAGAAGCACCAAGGATGTGCGCTGTGCTGGCAGGGAGTAGCCAGCTGCCAGGCTGGCACCCAGAACCCTTGCCGGCACCACGCTGCCTGCCGGACCATAGGAGGCCAAGGCCGTGTGCATAGTTTCTTTATTTTGTGTAAAAAACAAAACCAAAAACAAAAAACAAATGTTTATTTTTTACGTTTCTTTAACCTTGTATAAATTATTCAATGGCTGTCAGGCGGAAAACAACGGAGTATTCTCGGATCATTGCTATTTTTGTAAAGTTTCCATGTCCGCACGCACTGTGGCAGGAGAGCAGGGCGTGTTTGTGTTCTCACCAAATCGTATAATGTTTGTTACCACAGGCTGTTGCTGTTTACAGAATCTTCTTTTTTATTCCTCATTTGGGTTTCTCTCTAGCTCGAGGCCCAAAAGCCCATGAGACCCATAGGCTGGGCTGTGGCTCTCAGTGAGATCTGTGGCTTTCAGTGTGGCCCGTGGCTCTCAGTGGGACCTGTGGCTGACAGTGTGGCCCGAGGCTGTCAGTGGGACTGTGGCTGTTGTCTTAGCTGTAGCTCTCAGTGGGACCTGTGGCTATCCATGGCACCCATGGCGATTGGCCTGGCCTGTGGATGTCAGTGGGACCTGTGGCTGTCAGGAACATATGTGGCCATTGGCTGTGGCTTGGCTGTCGGTGGCACTGGCTGCTGGGCTGGCATGCTGTCAGTGGGACCTGTGGTGGCCCGTGTAATGCTGGTTACCATAGCTGTTGGTGGCGCCTGTGGTTGTCAGTGGGGTTAGAGGTCACTTACCAGGTATGGCCTAAGGCTGGCACGCAAACCTGGCCCATGCCTCGGCTAGCCCCTTCAGCTTGCTGTCCCTGCTTCCTCCTGCCCAGAACTCTCCAGAGATCTCCAACTGTGCTTTCAGAAGTGCCCTTCCCAACTGCTCGGTTTCCCTCCCGGGACGGTGGCAGTATTGAAGCTTGTGACAAGTGCCTTCACACAGACCCCCTCCCAGCTGTCAGCGTTTGCCGTGGGCACCAGGCCGCTGCCCACCTGCCGGCCCCGGCCACCCTCCTTGTGAAAGTGCATTTCTGTAAATATGTACATATTAAATGAATCACTCTGTATATTTGATTTAATAACTTAAACGTTTTGGCCTCCCTCTTCTTTGGGTGCAGTTCCCTTTTCTCTATGTGCATTTGGGACATGGGTAGAGGTGGGACATGGCCTGGGAGCTGGGCTATGTTGATGTGAGGTCTTAGAGGTCAGTTGGGTCTGTTGACCTCAGTGCACTGGGTGACTTGGGCCTCAGGCGCTGCTGGAGTCCTGTAGTAATTGACACCTGTTTAGTGGACCCTCATGGGAATAGGGTATGGGGAATGTGCATGGCCTCCTAACTCTAAACATAGGTAAGAGAAGGCTTTATGAAATAGGACACTGCTCAGTAACGACCAACTCACAAAGTCTAAGAGACCTCAAGTTTGAGAGATGGAAGCCCAAGGATGCCCCAGACTTCTGGGCAGTGCCCTTTTGTCTTCTGTCTAATGTGGGAAGTAAGGAATGAGCAGTAGTGGCCTCAGGGCTGGGTGTCGGAAACCAAGCCTGGAGCCAACTGCCAGCTTGTGCACAGGGTGTTTGCCCCCTCGGGCAGAGGCTGGCAGAAGGTAAAGAACAAAGTGAGAGTCCCCAGCTCCGAGGAGCAGGAAGCTTGCTTGGCTCTTGAGAGGAGGGGCACTCCCCGTACTTCTTGCTGGGTAAAAAGCTGGTCTGGCTCCTGCCAGGGTTGTTTCTAGGGATGCTTTGTGCCATTTCTCTAGACTGCAGTGTGTGTGATGAGTCTCCACAGTCCCTGCTGTCTCCCTACCAGCCTCTTCAGAGCAGTGGAACCAGCAGGAACACACTCAGGCACTGGGCAGTCCAAATGCAAGCCTGCCAAGGAGGCGTGGTCTTCATCCTGACTCGGTAAGATTTGAAAGTTACGTTCCCACATTATACTGGCTAAAAAGCCTCCCCCACCCCCAGGCTTCAAGTTTCTTCCTAAATGATAATACTTCTTCATTTGAGGCCCTCAAGGGCATGACAGAAGTGAATATCAGCCTCCCCTGTTCCTAGTCTCATAGATGACTTTATAAGGTCCTTGAGCACATTACAGCCAAGACTCTCAGACCGACGGGAAGCCTGGCCTGTGGTCAGCAGCCTGAAGGACAGACTTCAGAGAGGCCTGCCTGCATGCACACATCATCCACAGAGCAGGGCTGCTCACCTTGCTCAATGCAGATACCTCAGAAGAACTGACAGCCAGAGAAACCACAGAAAGGAAGCTATATGGACGCAAATGGAAACTTCCCGTAAGTTCAGCAGATACAGTAGAACTAGAAGATGACCCTCAGAAGATGACCAGGACTTGAAGAGAGAGCCCGCTTATACCGTTGCTACAGAAGCATGGGAGGAGACGAGTTCAGTACTGGCAGTTACAGACCAAGAGACTCTGCCTCAAACTAAAGGTGGATGGCTTCTGAGAAATGATCTGCGAGGTTGGTCTCTGGCTTCCATATGCATTCACAGTACATGTGCACCTACACACACCCATACATCTCTTGTCACGTGAACATACATACACAGTCCAGATGCAGCTGGGGGACAAGAGAAATGGCATCAGCAGCCAAGGGTCCTGGGTCGAGGGCCTGTCATGGTAGTCCTGGTACCACAAGAATACAATCAGTCTTAGGACAAGCAGAGCGGTGTGTGTGTGTGCTGCTAAATCTTTCCTAAAGGGTGTGTACAGGATGCTCATGCCTGGGTGGTGCCAGAGAAGGCCCCATAGACCAGGTGCGGCTCATAGGATGAAGTCTACCATCTGCCTGGCCAAGGTAAGGTGCTGCTGGAGGCTAAAGTGGGAGTGGCACATGTGTGAGGTGAGCATCACGTGCATGAGTAGAGCTGGCATCTCGAGAGGCCTGCATCTCCTGCCACATATACTGTCCAGTGTCTCAAGTCCATTTCAGGTTCCAGGCTTTTCTGACAAACTATATCATGCTCAAGCCTGGCTTGGTCAGTACCTGAGAATTGGTCCCCACTCAGGTAATCTGCTACCCAACAGGGACGGTGACAGACTGGCTACAGCCAGCCCGTGCTGATAGCTATACTAACGGCCCAGATTCGCTAGCTCACTCCACAGTCCCCTCCATCTGGGGTTATAAATGCTGGCCCCACTCTCAATGTGGCCACTGACTGCAGGGAAATGTAGGCCATTCAGCTGACACTAGGGTTCCCATGGGCAAGGGTTCAACCCAGGGCCATCCTATTCCTACACTAGCCCATTCCCTCTGCAGAACTGGACGATCAGATCCACAGAGGCTCATCCCTCAGGACGGCCAACCATATGTGCTCAGCTGTCTGCATGCGCTGTCACCCAGAGGTTGTTACTGGCCTTGGGTTTTCCCTGGCTGAGTAAAGAGAGATCTGTGTCTGTCCCTGGAACTGCCGCAGCTTCCAAGGAGACCATCTGACTGGAGAGACACTGCTCCCATTCTCCTATCTACAAATCCTGATGCTCAGATGAAGAAGAGAGACATTTGGGAATGAACTGTGGTCCAGCTGCAGACATACCTGCTCCCTACCCTAGAGCCATCTGGTTGCCATGAACCTACTGTGGTCTGTGCCACTGGAAAACTACAGGCCCCTCTCTCTCCTATCCTCTTACTTGTTAGTACTGGGGAACTAAGAAAGATAGCTTGTACTCAGGAGCAAGATGGGGGAAGGGAAGCTGTGCTCCCCTCCGCAGTCCCCGCATCAGGTCAAACCTCTGGAACCGACTCAGAGTCCATACCTTGCCTTTTATATCTGCTTCCAATTGGGGTCTGGAGGCCATGCATCCTAGCACAGTCTGACTCTCTTTCACTTTTAGAAACTGAATGCTGTGCAGTAAGAGAATATGGCTGTGCTCAGAACAGCCACCAAGAAAGGACACATGAGCCAAGCAGAGTACGGAGATAGGTGTGGGGGCAGGCCACTGAACAGGATTACTCTGAGGGGCTTCCTGTACCCATGGGGACTTCCTACATCCCAGCAGGTATGGGCTGTGTGCCTCCAGGGTTAAAGGTCTGGATTCTGAGGGGTGCCTGATGAGGGTATAGACAGTGGGTGCTCACTCCTCCAGCAAAGCATACAGCTTCATCCTTTCCCACGACTGTTTCTAGGTAGGGTGACCTGTGCTCAGTGGCTGGCACTGCAGTCAAGATGGCAGGGTAGAGCCTCTAGCCCAGCACCTGAAACATAACCCTCCTCAGAGCTGAGGTCAGATTGCCCTCACTCTCTCATGCATCTTGGAGTTTGCGCAGTCTGGATCCTGGGGGTCGTCATCCCGACCCAGCCAACCACGTCCTGGTTGGCAGCCTGATGTGGATACAGGACAGGTCAAGTCATGAATCTATGCTTCTCTTGCTTACTCTTACATTGCCATGAGCAAGAGGCGGGCCCCCCTCCTGGCTGCTTCTTTGGCACTTGGCCCAAGGGACTGCACCAGTTGATTCTGCTTGGCGACAGCTCTGACTGCTGTATCTCCGAAGAAACCAGCCTCAGGGAGCAGTGAGGAGAGTCTACATGGGAACCTGGTCCCAGGGTAGCTGGGCCCATTAACCCCTGCAGGCTAAGCTGTAGACAGCTGGCTTGGCCCTGTAGTGGCTTCAGGATGGACTTCATTTCTCCTAAATGTAGCTGGGCTCACCTTTCTCGATCCAAGTCTGGCCCAGGTTATCCAAGGAGTCCAGGTCAGTAGGGCCTGGAGATCTCAGGTTGGCTGCATCTGGGGTTTGAGTTATACCAGTATACAAAGGGGAAAGCGAGGTCCTGTGAGGCAAGGGTCTGCCCTACAATGTTCTTTCTAGTTTCTACCCGCAGAAGTTTGTGGCAGAGGTGGCTAGGCTACAATTTGGGGAAGAGATGCCCCATGGGGTGTGCTCTCACAGGAAGGCAGCAGGCAGGGAGTGAGCAGTACCAAGCGGGGGGAAGGGGGTACTCCAAGGGGCTCCAGGTTAAGTGCTATTGCTGTAGAAGAGGGACTGCTTGGCGCTGCAAAGGGCATATGGCCCTTCTGTCCAGGTGCAGGGTTTTGTTTTTGTTTTTTGTTTTTTTGTTTTTTTGTTTTTTAACTGGTGTTAACCCAGAAGAGAAGTGTCTGCCTAGTTCTATTTCAAGGGAGAGAGAACTCTGGATGGAGAGGCTAATTTAAAACAAGCCCAGAGGCCAAGCATGGTGTTTTATACCTTTAATCACAGTTCTTGAGAAGCAGAGGCAGGTGAATCTCTGTGAGTTCAAGGCCAGCCTAGTCTACATATTGAGTTCCAGGCCAGCCAGGGCTACACTATGAAACCCTGTCTCAAAAACAAACAAAAAACAAAAAATTAAATAAGATAATAAAGATCTGGAGGCCGCCAAGCGAACCCTGGAGTAGCAATATCCATCCAATGTCACTATTTCCCAGCACCATAGGTAACCCAAATCACTCTCTGGGTTTTGAGTGGCTTGGGGTCCCCAGATCTAGAAAGGATACAGAGCCCTGACAAAGCCAAACAAAAACGGATTGAGCAAGGGCCTGGCTAAAGTGGATCCAGAAAGAGCTGTCCTTAGGTGGGCGGATTCATGCTGAATCCCATGACGGCAACATACTCACCCATGGCCCACCAGGAACAGCCTCAAACCACTGCTTAGTCCAGCAGGAAAATCTCAGTCACCATGACCCTCAAGCTCTTGGGAGCTTAGCAACCCTCCCTGCCTCTTCCTGGTTCCTTATCACCTTCAGGGGGTGGTGCCCTTCTCACCTCTGCACTCTCTGGGCTCCTGAAAGTTAGATGGCGATGGTCTTTAGGTGCTTGGCAAGAGAGAGTGTCATTGTGGCCAGAGAGTGGTCAGGAGGCACCGTGACTACTACAGGTGATAGAACCGCAGAGGAGAGGACCGTACAACCTAATTATCAAAGAAATACCCAGTGGAAAAGCCAATGAGCAGCCTCAGTAGCAGATATCCCACCAAGCCAAGGCCTACCTGACCTCCAGGATCAGGGACCCACATCTATACAGCATGGAGAAGGGTTAGGTGAAGTGATGTACACACACATATCTATATCATATCTCTATATAATACACAGACAGACAGACAGACAGACAGACAGACAGACACAGAGTTTCACTATGCAGCATTGGCTTACCTGGAACTTACTCTAGACCAGACTAGTCTTGAACTCATAGAGATCCACTTGTCTCTGTCTCCATAGTGCTGGGATTAAAGGTATGCGCCATCCACAGCTGGCAGCAAAGTGATATTTAAAAGACAAGGAAACAATTCTTCCGCTGATTCACACACATGGCACACTGGGTGGCCTGGAAGAACCTAGGTAGTAATCTGTGAGGAAAATGGGTGCCTAAGTGTGCACCCCTGGTTGGTGCCAATTTAGTAAGCAGTGCCATGTTACCCTATTTCAGATAATGACTCAAACCTTCTCATCCATGTATAGTTCCTGGTACCCAAGGTCCACTGTGGCCTGAAAATGGTACGTGGAAAGCTCCACAATAAACAATTGATAAGTTTTAAATAGCTTTTATTCTGGTGCGTTGTTACAGTGGTTCAGGGCCACCATTTGCTCTTGTTAATCTCTGCTGTGCCTGAGAAATTCGACTTTCTCATAGATGCAGAGGTGTAAAAGCATCTGGGATCCATACTGTCTACAATTGCAGGGGTCTTGGAAGATGTTCCTGCACACAAGGAGGACACTGTGTATCCAGAAATGGAGTAAGACAGAAGGAGAAAGAGACATGAATACACTGCAGGGGGCCAAAACTGTGCTTAGGGAGAGCCGCCAGAGATCAAAGGCCATGACACAACCAAATGGACTCACACAAACTAGAATCAGTCTCCATCAGGTTGAGGGGTTGCCTCCATCAGATTGGCCTATAGGGATGTAGGTTGGGCATTTTCTTTTCTTTTCTTTTTGTTTTTGTTTTTGTTTGTTTGTTTGTTTGTTTGTTTTTTGAGACAAGGTTTCTCTGTATAGCCATGGCTATCCTGGAACTCACTCTGTAGACCAGGCTGGCCTCGAACTCAGAAATCTGCCTGCCTCTGCCTCCCAAGTGCCAGGATTAAAGGCGTGCACCACCACAGCCCATCCTAGCTGGAGCATTTTCTTGATGTGAGAGGGTCCCGGGGCCAGTGTGGACACTGCTGCCCCTGGGTAGGTTGTCTTGGGCTGTATAAGAAAGCAGGCTGAGCAAGCCATGAGGAGCATGCCTATGTGCTCTCTGCTTCAGTTCTTGCCTCTAAGTTACTCTCGTGAGAGCTTGTCCTGGCCTTCCCTGAGGATGGACTACAAAAGCCAAATAAACCCTTTCCTCTCCCAGGTTGGTTTAGTCAACATCTTATCACAGCAACAGAAGCAAATTACACCATCCGTCTAGAGCAGTTTGGAGTGGCTATGGAAAGACAGGAAGCACAGAGTGGCTGGCAGGTGGTGAGGGTCACTCAGCGGCAGGCCTGGTGCCTGGTACATGCTTTCCTTCTTGGGCAAGGGGGTATAGAAGTGTTCTACATTTGAGACCATCACTTAACTCTATGAATCCATGGCAAACCTAGCCAGTTTTCATTTTAACAGGCAAAAGGCTGACATATGCATATCCCCAAAGCTGTTACAACTGAGCTCACAGCACAGCTTCCCGTGGTGAAACTATCTGAGCAGGGTGTTGTTGGCTCACACCTGTGATCTCAGCACTCTGGATGCGTAGGCAGGAGGATTGCTGCAAATCCAAGGCCAGCATGAGCTACATAGTGAATTTCAGGCCCAAACAAACACCCCACCCCCAACCTGGCTCCGAACAACAATGACAAGCCATTTGATCATCTCATTGTGCTGACTTCCATACGTTTCATGTGAAGATGAAGCCTGAAGTATAGAAAACCACATTCAGACCATTAACATTATTTTCTCTTCACAAACTAGCTGCACATAATTTTGTTACAGTTCCAGGCAGTCAACCTGTCTAGCAGGGCTTAAGTCATCCAGCAAAAGCAGGGACATTTTAATCACATAGAGAGCTTCGTGTCATTGCTTTCACACAAAGAATAGGGGTACCAATGTATGAAAAGGTGACAATGCACTCTTGAGGGGCTAGAGCTCTGAGGTCCCCAAATGCCACATGGCAGCTTAGAGATGCTCGTGTGTGTGTGTCCCTGGGCTCCGGAGTCTACACTTCCCCCTGTTGTTTGATGTTTTTCTGAACAGCCTGCAGGTCCCTGAGACAGTGACACTTTACACTGTGCTGGGCGGTGAAGGATCCCCTACTCACACCATTCAGCCAATAGAGAGTGAGCTGTGTGTAGCTGTGTAACCTGAAGGCAGTTAGCCCAGAAGTCCTTGGGTCTGGGGACATAAACACCTCCAGTGTGATTCTGCCGTCAGAAGCCAGGTTTCATCTAAGGAGGCATTTGTGTGTGAGTGTGTGTGAGTGTGTATGGGCATGCACACTCACACATACACACACAAATTACCATTACCAGTTCTTTCCTCTATTATGGTTTTTAATTTTTAAAAAAAAAAATTTGTCAGGCAGTGGTGGCGCACGCCTTTAATCCCAGCACTTGGGAGACAGAGGCAGGCAGATTTCTGAGTTCCTGGCCAGCCTGGTCTACAGAGTGAGTTCCAGGACAGCCAGGGCTATACAGAGAGAGAAAAAAATAAAGAATTATGTATGTCGTGCCTGCATGTATGTCTATGCACCAAGCGTGTGTCTGCAGAGGTCAGAAGAGGACCTTGAATCCCCTAGGACTAAGTTACAGGTGATTGTGAGCTCCCATGTGGGTGCTGGGAGTTGAACCTAAGCTCCCTGGAAGAGCAGCCGCTGCTTTTGACTACAGAGGCCCTCTCCAGCCCTAAATTGTAATTTAAAAATTACACTTATTTACTTAAGTATGCTTACACACACACACACACACACACACACACACACACACACACACCAGTGTATATATATGGGTGTCAAAGGATAAGCTGAGTGGCCGGTTGTCTCCTTCTACCTTGTGTGTCCCTGGGGTTGAACTCAGGTTGCCAGCCCAGTGGTTATCTTTACCCATTGAGCCACATCACTGCCCCCACTTCTTATTTTGTTTATTTGTTGTTTTGAGACAGGGTTTCTCTGTGTAGCTCTGGTTGTCCTGGAACTCACTCTGTAGGCCAGGCTGGCCTTGAACTCAGAGATCCGCCTGCCTCTGCCCCCTTAGGTTGTGATTATAGGTGGGTGTCACCACTCCCAGCTTCCTCCTTTTTTATAATTAGATTTTTTTGGGCAGTTTTTGGTTAACCCCTGAGTCACCTACCCATCTGAGTTAGCTTTGTCTGTGACAGACGGCTGCTTGGCTACGGCTAGTACTGGGTATTTTGTTGAAAATCCGTTTTCCTTCATATTGACTTTAGGAATCAGTCTTCATTCTTGTGACAGACCACATGGCTTTGATGACCGTAGCTTTACCATAAGTTGGTAAATTGTAATTGGGTTTTTTGGTGTTTTGTTTTGTTTTGTTTTGTTTTTATAGTTATTTTGGCCATCCTAGGAGCTTTACATCTCCACATGAATTTTCAGGTCAAATTCCCAATTTCTATACCGGAAAAGCAAGTGGCTTTACAATTTTTTTCTAACAGATTTCTTTATCTTATATTAAATGTCTTATATTAAAACTGTTTTGCCTGCATGAATGTCTGTACACCACATTTATACTAAGGTCAAAAGAGAGCTTTGGATTTCCTGGATCATGTGCAGATATGCATGGTTGTGAACCACCATGTAGGTGTTGGGAATTGAACCCCGATCCTCTGGAAGAGCAGGAAGTGCTCTTAACCACTGAGCCATCACTCCACTTGTCTGTCTTTCAGTTTTCATATAATTATGTTTCATAAGAAGCTGCAGCAATGCATACACCTGCCACCCTCCACCTGTGGAGGCGTCCTGCCTGACCCTCAGACCTCCTGGGGCCTCACAAACTTGTCTCCTGGCCTGCATTTGTGTATTTCTGTGACATTCTTTTTATTGGGTATACATAAAAGGATTTTATTTAGAAACTAGAAGACAGTGTGACGACCAGAGCTGAAGCTGCTTAGGGTCAAATGAGTCCTTTCCTAGTGGGAATTATCCAATGGGAAAGGGTGGGGAGGCCTCATTTACGGCACAGACAGTGTCCCAGCGCCTGTGCAACTTCGTGTGCCATCCTTGGCTTTCCCCCCTCAGATATAAACACTATTACAAATTACCTGTCACTATCCTCCAGTTCTCAAACTAACAGGTTTCTATGACATTTTCTCATGAGTGTAGAGTCAGTCAGACAGCCAACTCTGTCAGGATGTGATCACAGCTGCTGACAGGAGACTACCACTGTTGTCCTTACAGTCACAGGCCACACTCTCCCCCTTCATCAGGCCCTGACGGCTAACTCATTCATCGGCTATGACAAAATAGCCCCCAAAGCTCCTGTGGAGGAGACTTCATCTCTAGCAGGAGGTGGGGGTACAGCTGTGAGCTGATTGGCTCACAGGGCAGTGAGCTGATGAATGAAGAGATCATACGGGCGGGCGGAGCCATCAGAAGCTGGCTGGGCTGGAGGACGTGAGTCACAGGCTTGTGCATCTTAGAGGAGTCTTGTCCCTTCCCGCCCCCTTGGCTTCCTGGCTGACATGAGAGAAGTGGTTTTCTTCTGCCACACTTCCTTGCCTTGCCACAGCTTAAAAGCAACGGAACCCTCCCTGACTGTGTTGAAACCTCTGGAGTCCTGAGCCAGATTCCTTCTATAAGTCACAGTGACAGAAAGCTGACCGACTGACTGCTTCTATAATCTTGTCGTTTTAGAGATATGTTGATTTATACAATAAACAACCTTTGAGGCTGGCTCTCTCCCTCGAGTCATTGATAACCCCACAAATTACTGTGCACGTGGACAGACAGCGTGTCTCTTTTCTGTGCACGTGGACAGCGTGTCTCTTTTCTACTTCTGAGTATTATTATGCCATTATGTGGACTTACTGAGGTTTATTCAGCTATGAAAGGACATGAGTTATTTCCTCTTCCAGACAATTACCAATAAAATACCTGTCTATATTACTGGGCACATGTCTGTGAGAGGATATTTTCTCATTGCTCAGGAACATATGTCCAAGACTGTAAACACTGGGCTGTAGGCTAAGTGTATTTTTAATTTTTTCTTTAAATTAGCAAAAATTTTAGGATACTTGTAGTAAAATTATGCTGGAAGTAGAGTCCTGTGGACTCCTGACCCCTCAACCCCGGCACCTTCTACGCCCAGAGGTTCCTTGACTGTGGTTGACTCACCACATTATTTACCAGTGCTGTATCTAGTTCCCTGGCATTCCCTATTTACCCCACTTTGCTGAGCTCCCAAAAGTCACTGATCTTGTGAATGTTTTCTGCCTCTGCCAGAATATCCTAGCATTGGTGTCACACAAGGTCTAGTCTCTTCAGACTGGCTTTCTATGTAGTCATATACATTTCGGTTCCTCCATATTTTCCAGGAATGATGAGCTCATTTCTTCCCACTAAGGAGTAATGGTCTACCCACTGGTCTACACACTTACTCATCCATTACTCTTTAAGAATACCCCAGTTGGAGCTGGAGAGAGGCCCAGCAGTTATGAGTACTAACTGCTCTTCCACATGGTAGCTTACAGTCATCTGTAATGGGATCCAATGTTCTCTTCTGGTGTGTCTGACACAGCTACAGTGTATTCATATGCATAAAACAAATAAATCCTTAAAAGAAAAAGAACACCACAGTTGCTTTCGGGCTCTGGTTATTATAAACCCAGCAGCTACAAACACTCATGTCCCTCGGGTTTCACTAGCAGCAATGATGGAAGCCCAGCATCCTTTTGCATGCTGCTTGCAATCTGTCCTCTTCATCAAGACATGTCTAGACCTTTGGACAGTTTCTCTCTTGATCACTGTTATTGCTGAGTGTGGGAGTTCTTTGTGTACTTCAGGTAACAGTCCTTTAGCAGGCACGGCTTTCACATGCCCCATCCTGCACGCTGCCTTGTGTCCCCACACTCTCTCTCGGCGTTGTCTTTCCTAGGCCAAGAGGCTCTAAGTCGAACGAAGACGTTTTTCTTGGCCATGTGGATGAGAATGGCCCTTGTAGGCTCATGGGCTTGAATACTTAGTTTCTAGTTGTTACTGTTTGGGAAGAATTAGGAGGTGTGTCCGGGATAGCTTCGAGGTTTCAAAGACTCATGTCATTCCCTGTGTGCGTCCTACTTACAGATCAAGATGTGACCCTTCAGTTGTTCCCGCTGCCAGGCCTTTGTTCTGTCATCACCGACTCTAACCTTCTGAAGCCAATTAAATGCTTTCCTCTATAAGCTGTGTTAGTTGTGGTGTTTTGTCATAGCATTAGAAATGTGACTAAGACAGCACTGGTCCCGTTTGGTGTTTTCTGAGCTTCCTTATGGTATGGCTTGTTTGACATAATTAGGGAGGACTCTTGGTTGCTACTGCATCAGATGTTTCCTCATTCATTTTTTTTTTGGGGGGGGGGCGGTTTCGAGACAGGGTTTCTCTGTGTAGCCCTGGCTGTCCTGGAACTCACTCTGTAGACCAGGCTGGCCTTGAACTCAGAAATCCTCCTGCCTCTGCCTCCCAAGTGCTGGGATTAAAGGCGTGCGCCACCACCACCCAGCGTCCTCATTCATTTCTTTAATCCTCTGTTTTGTCTCTCATGAGTGTGTGTTACACTTTTGGGAGTGGTTAAGGGTTCCTGGATGAACTGTTTTTATGTGTGTGTGTGTGTGTGTGTGTGTGTGTGTGTGTGTATTTGTGTGTACATGCACACATGTGAACACTGTGGTGCATGTGAGGAAATCAGAGGAAGTCAGAGGACAACTTGAGGAAATCATTTTTTTCTACTATGTGGGTCCCAGGGATGGAACTTAGGTCATCAGAATTGGTGGTAAACTTTTTCATTCAGCTATATCCTGGGACCTCTCACGTTCTTCTCTTCTCCTCTCCTTCTCTCTCCTCCCTTCCTCTCCTCTCCTCTCCTCTTCTCTTCTCCTCTCTTTTCTCTTTACTTCTGTTCCCCTTTCCCTCCCCCAGCACCACCCCATCCTGCTGTATAGCCCAGGGTTGCCAGAACTCTGAATCCCCCACCTCAGTGTCTCAAGCATTAGGATGACTGGAACCACCAAACATGATTCTTGTTTTCAGTGTCTATTGTCATGATCCTGAGCTCAGAGAGCCTTTCCTCGGCTGTGCAGTTACTGCACAGCCAGTCATGGGTGTTCTTCACTTCTGTTGGGTGGTTTGGGTCTTTGTGTTCCTTTGGACCCTTTCCTAGGATTCTGCCTCTACACTTTCATTGCCTGCTGAGCTCATTCACCACTTCCTCTATTGGAAGAGACCTTGGCACCTGTGTCCCAGCTGGGTTCCACCGCAGGAGCACCTGTGTCCCAGCTAGGTTCCACTGCAGGAGCACCTGTGTCCCAGCTGGGGTCCACCTGCAGGAGCACCTGTGTCCCAGCTGGGTTCCACCTGCAGGAACACCTGTGTCCCAGCTGGGTTCCACCACAGGAGCTCCTGCCTGGTTCTCCTGCACTTCTGTCCTCCTTAGCTCTGGTTCTGAGGCTATCTCCGCGTCTGGAGACTTTGTGTTTCATTTTGACAGTCTTGTCAGTCTTGTTCACATTGGCTATGATGATCAGGCAAGAGAGCTACAGTTAACAAGCCATCAGTGTTGTGGTGGTGACATGTGGCGCAGAAGACATGTCCTGATGCCCAGGAAATGGCTTAGCCTTGGTGAACATCGTTATAGCCTATGATCCTGGATTGGGGGTGGAATCAAGCATTTCTCTGATTGGCAGCTGCTACCTGAGGGCAAATTCTCAGGAAGACCCAATGCTCTGGACTTTGTAAATGGCTCCCTTCCCTCTCCCCACGGGGTCTATGACATGATCCCCAGCCCCTAGCATCACAAGCTGTGATAACTTGGTAAATCTCGGATGAAAAAGGTTCATGAAAGAGGGGTATCCCCGTGGCAGGCTCCAGGAGAGTCCTGGCTGAGAAGCCACCAACAACCTGCTTCCTCACTGCCACGTTCTGAAACCTCTGCTCTGGGGAGTCCTGACTTTCAGGGTTCCTCTCTCCAGCTCCAGGACAGTGGTTTGGTTTCTTCCTGGTCAGTGCCTGGCTGCTGGGACGAGGAAGTTCCTGTTTGGCTTGATGAGAAGTGTCTGCTTGATTTCCTGAGTGGCTGCAGCCCCTGCTGGGATCTTGGGAGCTGGTGTTCTGCAGAGACCAGCTTCTGAGCTGCCAGCAAGCTTTGGTCCTCTCCCCACTCGGGCTGTGTGGCTTTCTCCCAGCAATGCCTTGTTATCATTGATTTTAAAATTAGCTCACTCGTTTCCAATTATAAAGTAACACTCGCTCTTTGGGGAGAAATGTGAACGGACAGAAAAGTACAGAGACTGTGTGAGCGTCAGGGGTGGGGTGGGGTGGGAATCTCATCCCACCATGCAGAAGCAAGAGCAAAGGGCACGGGCTTCCCCTGTGCTCGGTTCTCTCTGTTTTCGTTACCACACAAGGTTACATGGCATAGGTCACACAGTCTCACCCTTCGTCATGCTCGGCTCATGCTTTGTGGTTTTCTGCTGATAGGCAGAGCCCTGACAGTCTGTCACACTTGTCTCTCCCCAGTGTCACTTCTTTCCCACCACTGACTCCTTCAGCCCTGCTAACCTTGTATCCTGCAGCCTTGCTTGTCTCTGCTTTTGAGAAATGGCCCAGCCTTTGTTGGCGGAGGTAGAGATCGACTCATCTGGCCAATTTGCTGTTTAAATTCCTAGACACTAAATTGCTGGGCTGCAGGTCACAGAGCATTTAGAATCTGAGCTGCCAAATCGCTTCCAAAACTGTTTTCTGATTTATACACAGGAGAGCCCGGCTCTTAAGCCAACCAGTTGGAGCCTGTCATTTCATTATTTCTGGAGATGATAGAATCTTCCTCCCACCCCCCCCCCTCCAGCCGCTCTATGGGGTGCCTGAGCATCAGCAGGGCTAGGAAATGCCAGGAGAGAACCTCATCTGTATGGCCCGAATGCAGCCAGCGGTAGGCAAGCCCAAGAGCACTGAGACCGCCTGACCTGTGGAGGAACAGCAAGAAATGAGGACCACGGGCTCCGACCCCCTTCCCACTGCTGGCCCGCCCATCCACGTTCTTATGGGTCCCTCTGACTATCATAACTAGGAGGCCTTTGGTTGTGTCAGGATGAACCATGTGAAACTGCTTCCCCCGCCCCCCCCCCCATCTAAACAGCCACATGGTTACAATTCTGTGTGATTCCTTCTTACCTAGGCATGGCTGGAATGCAGCCAGCCTTCTTTGGGACGCTCCAGTCCCCCTCAGCCCCTAGGGGGACAAAGAGGGAGAGAGGGTGGCCCACCACTTAGAAGTCTGGCATGACTGGGGAATCAGCCCAACCCTGCTCCTCAGGATGTCTACTCAGGTTTGACCCCCAACCCCC
>JADRCD010210527.1:33807-56130 GCA_019843815.1 Montemys delectorum
CCCCCCTCCCTCACTCCCTGGCGCTCTCTCCATCTCCCCTGCCCTCTTCCTCTTTCCCCAACCCCTGATGTTAGCTGGAGTTAGCAGAGGAGGTGTTGCCACCTTTCTTCTTGGTTGCCAGGGCTGGGGTTGACTTGCCGGGATGCTGTGGTCTATTGGAAAAGGATGCCAGAAGCAGAAAGAGGAGTCCATTCACCCCTACATCGCTCCCAGAAGATTCCAGGAGGAGGAAGGAAGGGTGAGGAGGAAGGGTGACACCTGACATTCTGACACCTAGGCAGCTCTCCCTCAGGCAGGAACAAATAGGAGTTGCTTGAGCTTGAGTGTGGTCTTCCCCGCCCCCCCCCCCCCGCAAAGGTTCATGGACTGAAAGCTTGGTTCTCAGTGGCCATGTTAAGAGCTAGAGAGACCTTTAAGACGTGGGGTTCAATGGGGGCTCTTAAGTCATTTGGGATATGCCCCCATGAAGGAGTCATCCCAGTTCTTGTGGGGCTCCTATCTCTTGCTCTGGCTCTCTATCTGTGATCTCCTCTCCAGCCCCATCCCTCCTCCCACTGCGAACCAACCAAATCCTCACAAAAGACCCAGTCCATGAAACTTACCTAGCCTGGACTCAGGAGAGAAATTATTCATTCCGCATATAACCCTGTTACAGCCTATCATAGTGGGGAAGTCAAGGCAGTTGGTCACATCTGTAGTCAAGAGGAGAGAGAGAATATAAGCACTCATGCTCGGCAGTTTTTCTGCTGTTGTATAACCCAGACCCAAACCAGGGATGGTGCTACCTGCTCTCAGGTTGATTCTTCCCATAGCAACTAAACACAATCTAAAGCACTCAGCCTCAGGGATGCTGGTACCAAAAGGCACTGGGGATACTCAGCTGTTTTGTTTTGTTTTGTATTGTTTTAAAGGTCAGATAGTAGAGATAAAAGAAAAACACATGGATCTGAAGACAAAAAGATGATTAGAACTCGCAAACAAGCCGGGCAGTGGTGGCGCACGCCTTTAATCCCAGCACTTGGGAGGCAGAGGCAGGCAGATTTCTGAGTTCGAGGCCAGCCTGGTCTACAGAGTGAGTTCCAGGACAGCCAAGGCTACACAAAGAAACCCTGTCTTGAAAAATCAAACCAAACCAAACAAAACAAAACAAAACAAACCACCATCACCAACAAAAAAACAACAGCAACAACAACAAAAAAGAACTCATAAACAAATCTAAGAGCTAATGATTCGGAACAAAAATCAAAATAGAGAAATAGAAAACCCAAGGAAGGAAAGAGGAATGTTAAAACACACAAAAGAAGAGAACAGTCACAGAGAGAGAAGGGTAACTGGAAGAAAACATTTTGAATGCCAACCAAACAAATAAAGCCTGGTTCAAACAGATGATCTTCTAGAAACATGTTATAATTAAAAATCATAATTATATTGCAACAGATGCCTGAAGATACCTAAAAATTTAAGCATTCCAATTAAGGAGGCCATTTACAAAGAGCAGTCCCATGAAATGCGTCAGACTCAGGCAATTTCACTTGAAAGTTGTTGCATATTTTATGAGATTTGTTTTTATTTTCAAATTGTGCACATGTGTGTATGTGTATATGTGTATGTGTCTATGAGTGTCTGTGTGTGAGTGTGTATGTGTCTGTGTGTGTCTGTGTCTATGTGTGTGTCTGTGTGTGTCTGTGTCTGTATCTATGTGTATATGTGTCTGTGTGTCTGTGTGTGTCTGTGTCTATGTCTATGTGTGTGTGTGTCTGTGTGTGTCTGTGTCTGTGTGTGTCTGTATCTATGTGTGTATGTGTCTGTGTGTCTGTGTGTGTCTGTGTCTATGTGTGTGTGTGTCTATGTGTGTCTGTGTGTGAGTGTGTATGTGTCTGTGTGTTCATGTGTGGGTGTGTGCTTCTGTGTGTTTATGTGTGTGCGTGTGTGTCTGTGTGTCTGTATGTGAGTGTGTGTGTGTCTGTGTGTATATGTGTCTGTGTGTCTGTGTGTGTCTGTGTCTATGTGTGTATGTGTCTGTGTGTCTGTGTGTGCGTGTGTGTCTGTGTGTCTGTGTGTGAATGTGTATGTGTCTGTGTGTGTGTCTGTGTGTTCATGTGTGGGTGTGTGCTTGAGGGTGTAGGTGACCAAGGAGGCCGGAAGAAGACACTGGATGCCCTGAAGCTAGAATTACAGGTGGTCTAAGCCATCTAACACGAGCGATAGAAAATGAACTTGTATCCTCCATAAGAACAGAAACCAACTCATAAAAGCGCTGAGTCATCTTTCCGGTTCCCAGAATACTCCACATTTTAAAGAATGTTTAACCTTATCACAACATGAAGCATTAGTATCCAGAATACAAAATAATAAGGAGTGCTGCATATTTTAAGGTGTTTTTGTTTGTTTATGCAGGGTCTTTCTATATTGCCCTGGCTGCCCTGGAACTAACCAGGCTGGCTTTGAACTCACAGAGTTCACCTCCCTGTGTCTCCATAGTGCCTTGATTAAAGCATGTGCCATCACACTCCAGTTTAAAAGTATTTCTCGATAAATGTTGTTCAAAACTTTTAAAATGCAAAATACCATAAAATTTTGCATTGATTAACTCCAATGAAGAACTATGAAATAAGCAGGATCAAGCGACATGTGAGAAAACTCACTCCCAAGAGTGTGGACAGCGGAAACAACTCTCAGAATCCGCTAAGAGAGAACGTGCTTGAAGGGATGTTTGAAAACCTCTTAAGGATGTGCTGCTTTGTGCAGCTGAAATTTCACATAAGGTCAAATGGACAAACTGCAGTGTTTCTGAGCTTTCCTATGGTGTCAGAAAGGTTCTAATGTTTTCCTGAACCACTTAAGAGTTCACTGCCAATCCAATGCCCATCACCAGCAAGCATTCTGGGTGTACTTTCCTTGTTAGAATCCTCAAAATATTATCAGAAGGCAGCTATCAAAACCGGAATAAAGATGCTGGGCTTGTGGTCTGAGAAAAGACCACAGAAGAGGAAAGAGAAGACGCCATGGGGTAGGTGAGTCTTGGAAACATGGCCACAAGGGCTGGCCAATTGGAGTTAAGATCTGCCCATATGGAACATGGCAAGTTTTAACTTGAGGTTATTGATGGAGAAATAGATTTTAATAGCTTACAGGGTAGATATCTGCCCAGCTTTAGTGCATTAAGGTTTTTCATAAAGGTTTTGTGCCTTTTATCTGAGAACTGAATGATCAAAGGTGGGGTAGAAACCTTGAATTGAGATTAAGTATTTTCTACAACATATATGCAAACATGCTTTACAGCCCCAACCCTGTAGGCATTACAAGACACATTTACTAAACTCTCGGTGAGAAGATAATGTTAGATACACACTAGCTGTTCCAGGGAAAGGGGCCAGTACCGAGAACGGCAGTGCAGCCCACCTTTCCAAGCCAGTACAGAGCTGTCGGCCAATCCTGCTGATGCTTTAAAGATTGCAGAGATGCTGGGCAGTGATGCTGCATGCCTTTGATTCTAAAAGAAGCAGGCAGGCAGAGCTCTGTGAGTTCAAGGCCAGCCTGGTCTACAGAGTGAGTTCCAGGACAGTAAAGCCTACACAGAAAAACCCTGTCTCGAAACAACGACAACAAAGATGTAATATATAGATAAAATCTCGGGCCTGAAGAGATGGCTCAGAGGTTAAGAGCACTGACTGCTCTTCCAGAGGTCCTGAGTTCAAATCCCACCACCCACATGGTGGCTCACAACCATCTGTAATGGGATCCCATGCCCTCTTCTGGTGTGTCTGAAGACAGCTACAGTGTACTCATCATATAAATAAAATAAATAAATAAAATCTTTAAAAAAAAAATTTCAGTGTCAGCTGGAGAGACAGTTCAGGTGTTAGGAGCACTCTTGGCTCTTCCAGAGGACCTGGGTTCCGTTTCCAGCACCCATACGAGGTGCTTCACAACCATCTGTAGCTCCAGCTCCAGGGGATCTGACAACTCTGGTTTCCATGGGCACCTGCACTCATGTGCACATGTCCACACACAGACACATGCACTTAATTAAAAATAAAAATAAATCCCCCCAAAAATTACATGGCAGTTCACCAGAGTCAAGAAGAAAAGTAGCAAAACTATTACATCGATGCAGAATAAAACGTTTGATGATACTCCATACACAGGAATATTCTAGAGAATAGGCAATGGTGAGAATATTCCTGTGGAGCAAACTTGTGCCAGCATCCCAGGTGCACCTGGGTGCCGGTGCTCAGTGCTCAGCGTTACTCTGGGTGCCGGTGCTCAGTGCTCAGCGTTACTCTGGGTGCTGGTGCTCAGTGCTCAGCCTTACTCTGGGTGTCCTGGCCAATGCAGCAAGACAAGAAAAAGACCTCAGGAGTTTAGGAGTCAGAGGGAGGAAAACAAAATTGATCTCCGTATTTACTGACCTTTTAGTAAATGTGTTAACTTCCACAGAAAGTCCCAAGCAACTAAGAGATTACCCATCAGCATCCGTCAGTTCTTAGCAAGGTTGTCTATTAAAAAAGTCAACATTACTTTAATGCACATGTAACACAAGTGATACCATTTTCAGAAAGAACAAAATGTTAAGGAATTAAACTTAAAATCCAGACCCCCACTTAATGTAAAACTGCAACAAACAATGAAAAACCTCTCTGTCCGGGCCCACGGCAGAGGGCTGGAACGCACAGCACCTTTCTGCCTCCTCAGTGGATGGGGCCAGGTTGCCAGGGTGCACGCCAGGCTACCGATGCCTTAGCCAAGTGTGCTGGCTTCTCTGCCCAAATTCCTGTGGCTTTAGAGGCCTGGAAGAAGCAGGCTTGGGAGCAAGAGAACCACTGGTCCTGTGGGTCTGCCTTTGACCCGAGATGCCTCATTGGAGAGATTTGCCCTTGTGCCTGGTGATCCCGTGGGCTGGGCTCAGGTCCTTCCCATCTGAGGTGCTCAGACCTAGCCACTCTCAGGTTCTTCCTAAGCTGCCCTTGCCATGTGGTCTTGGGACTAAGACTAAGCAAACAGCAGAGTTTCTGCTGCATACTGGGTCACAGGGCTAAGTTGGAGCCTCTGTCCACCCCTCTGTAGCCTGAGTTCCTGAGACATCAGATGGTGATCAGGCCTACCTGAGTTCTTCCCAGCCCATCAGGCAGGAATTCAAGGCATGCTAGAGCATGCCTTCTGCCTGGTTCAGGCAAGGTGCTCAGCTTTTTGTGTGTATGTGTGTGTGTGTGTGTGTGTGTGTGTGTAGGGGGACAGTCAGTAAGAGCTCTTCCCTGAGCAGGAAAGGAGTGGCCTGTCTTCAGCTTCCAGAGGGTTCCTTCTTTTCACTGGGTCATTTGGCTCTGTGTGATATGCTGTGTGACACCATGCCAGTCACTTAACCTCTCTGGGGGGGGGGGTGCTGTGCCCCACCCACAGGGCATAACTCTCATTTGATAGGCCCTCAGCTATACTTTGGGGACAAACATGATTTTTCATGAGTTTGAAGGCTGAGCATAACAAAGTAGGCCCAAGAGCTAGGACAGGACAAAGAAGCAAGGGTTGCTATGCTGATCTTCACACCGGGCAGTGTCATACAGGGTAAGTCTCTTAGGTTTGAATTCCAGTGTGGCACAGACCCTGGGAGGGCATCGTAGGATGGAGTCAATGCTCCAGGGAGGCTGGCTCCAAAACTGCGGTGGTATTGAAAAATACTCAGCAACAGGATGCAGGAGGGCTGAGTGGGAGCTAGAATCCATCAGGGCGGGATGGTGGCAGATAAGGCTGGACCACGCGCTCAGCGGGCAAATATCTAGGAGGCCTTTGTGATGGGGAAAGGAAGGTAGACAGCTCTAGCTGACGTCTGGGAGGGATGCCTCAGGCGGGAGGACTGGAAGATGTGGGGATGAGACACGGCCACCTGGAGACTCACTGGTCAGAAGGAGGCGGGGCTGGTGACTAAGGTGTAAGCACTATTAGCACCGAGGTGGGGCCAGAGCCTGGGCCTAGTGGGGCCTCTAGGGGCGGTGCAAGGAAGAGAGGATGGTCTGGGGCAAAGAGTAAGAAAGAGTCTCTGGAAGTCAGAAGGCCATGGAGACATGGATGGGGCTATGCCCACACAGGGCCAGCTGGATGGAGAGAGGCCCAGTGTAGGTGGAGGATGCAGAGAGAGAGCTGTGGGGTCAACCCAGCTTCCCCAAAACTTTCTAAGCAACTCTCCTTTGCCCTGAATACTAGCTAGCACAGGCCTGGCACAACCCAGTGAGGGCCAGAGCCAGGCCACACCTGCCTCTGCCTTCCACATTGATTACAGGTTCCGCTTCTGTTTAAATCTATGTGGAAGACTGGACGTGAGAGGGAGATTAGCCAAGAGTCAGGCAGGAAGGCACATGGGACCTCAGCTCACGGCAGGAAGGACACTGTGAACACTCCATGCAGGCTTACCAGAGCCGTGGAAGGCCCAGAGCCAGGGTTCTAGAAAGAAGCTCTAACTGCAGAGATCTGAGGCCCTGGGCCTTCCTTCTCTAACTGTCAGCAGCACACTCAATGCCCACAGAGGAGACAGCAACACCCTGACTCCTCAGGCTCTGAGCTGTGGCTCCTCCTGTGAGTGAGACCCTTAGTGGCTGCGGGCTGCGTGGGTGCACACAGCTGACCACGACACTCAATGTTCAGTAGGGTGGATTGCTCCCCAGTACAGAAGCAAACTCAAAGAGAAGCACAGAGGGACGGAGTTCATGCTCATTATTCTCCCAAGAAATTCAAGTTTAAAAATCAAAGCGTCAATGCAAAAGTCAGTCAACAAACCAAGAGGGTATCTGTGATAGTCGTGTGTGTGTGTGGGGGGGGGTGAGTGTGAGTGTGTGTGTGTGAAGGTTTTCCTTCCACCAGCAGCAGATGCCCTTCAAGAAACTCTAGAGCTGGAAATGATGCTTGTGACCGTAATCTCAGGATTCAGGAGATGGAAGCAGGGTCAAGAGTTCACAGTCAGTCCTGAATTCATAGTGAGTTTGAAGCCAGTCTGGGCTGCCTTGGAACCAAACAATCCTTATTCTAGAGACTGGCTTCAGTGGCTTGGTGTGCGATGGACACTGAGCCTTGAGGGAGACCATTGTAGGAATGTCCAGTGTGCTGGGATAATTCCTGTACACAAAGGTCCCTCCTGAAGACCAGAGGGTGTTCAGCCTACAAGGAGTGCTTAAGTGTTGCTCAGGGTGGCCATTCCGGACTTCAGAGCTGACCTAGTTCCTCTGTCCTCTCATGGCTCCTAGCTGCCTCCTGATGATGCTAAAGCCCAGGCCCCATGCTGCACACCCCATTTCCACCTGAGGATTCCATACATTTTTTTCCTGGTCCACCCTTGTAACTCTGCTTTCTGCCTTTTAACTCCACCCAGAGGCCACACCCAATGTGCACTTCCTGCCTCTCCCTACTCTGTGCCCTACTATACCCACGATGCCACCCATAACCCCTGTTAAAGGATCTCTCCGAGGGGTATTGATCCATCCAGTGCTAAACCTGGATGCACACAGATGAGTCATGCGATGGTCGGCTTGTGGGAAGCAGGGGACTGCTGGGAGCGCAGCCCGACAGTTTTCCAAGAGCTGAGCCCTCAAGCTTACTGAAGCGGGGAGGGTATGCTTACTTCGGGTTACAGCAGGGTTGGTACAACTTAAGTCAGTGATGGAGGATCTAGAAGGGTTTGTGGTCACATGGGGGATGAAACACACAATCCTAAAATATGCTTCTCCATCACCAAGCTTTCTGGGTGCTCCTGGCACCCACCACTGGCCTCCTTCCCCACAGGCTGTGCCCTCCTGCAGGAACCTCTGAGTTCCTGGGCTCTACAGGCTGCCTCCAGCTCCTCTTCCGTCAGAACTATAGAGAAGCTCCACTACATTCTCTATTCAATAGTAATCTCAGCTGGCCAATTGGTCGCCCTCTACAGCCATGAGCTGCAGCAGCCATCTGGCTCTAGACACCTATAATTTTGGAGATCAATCCTCGAAGCCTTGCCCTAGGCTAGTCTAGCCACTTTTCTGAGGGCCTATCAGTCCATCGCATCACGATAGGTGGCCATGCCTGCGCTGGCCAGGAACTGGAGCACGACTTAGGGGTTACAGCCATCGGAGCTGGAAGGGCTCCTGGCTGGGTCCAGTCCTTGTTGAAGGGATCCTCTATCTCTCCAGCCCGCAGCGGCGCAAAACAGACCTGAGACAGCCTATGAACCCCGCCCAACAGCACCCCAGTCTCGCCAGGTATGCACCGGGCCGGGCCGGGGGCGGACGCTGGAGCGCGGTCGGCTGGGCCCGCCAGAACAAGCTCAAGGACCGCGCGCACAAAGGCGCATTCCGCCGCACCCCTGCTCTCTGCCCCACGCTGTCCGCTTCCCGCCTGCCTCTCTGGGTCCCTCCCCGCCCTCGCTGGGGGTGTGTCACGATCAGGGTCCTCTCCTCCCCGCCTACCCACAACTCGGGCGCCCTACCCGGCGGGCGGCGCGCAGGCGCGGGCTTGTCTGACCCCCGTGGTGGAATCTGCCTGCGGCCCCGTTCCACCCCCTACTCCATTCTGTCCCGAGGAAGTGAGGCCACGCGCGACCTGGGTTGCTCAGGGGTCCCGCCACACAGTCTTTCCGTTCCCTGGGAAACTTCCTACACCCAGTGGGTCCTTTTAGGACCACTTCTCCCAAGCTGAGAGTTCCTTCCTTGTGTCCTTCTCACCCCCAACCTAGGAGGCAAAGCACCCTGCGGAGTTTCTATTCTGAGTTTCCGCAGCAGGCGCTCTATTTGAACGAACCTGGCAAGACTCTCTCGCACTCGGTGGCCAGATAGACACTGGCAGTAAGGACTGACCAGGAGTGACAGACACCAACCAGAGGCAGGTAGCCCACAGAAGAAGAGAGGCCCACCTCTGCTCAGCCCTCCAAGACTGGAAAAGCAGTCAGGTCACTTGGAAGGATGGGGCAAGTCCAAGGCCCACTCCAGCCACAAGTGTGGAAACAGGATGTTCATTACTGTCATTCGATCCACTAAGTGGGGAAACTGAGACAAGTGAACGCTCCAGATGGCTGCGCATCTCAGGAGCTCCCATAACCTCTGCTGGACTCTGAAACTAGCCCATTCCCTTGGGTCCTGAGAGGCTGCCCTTGTCTTCCTGGGCTTAGAGGCTGTTTCTCCTTCCCTCTAGTCTACGCCATGTCCCAAGATTAGTTGTTGAGAATGATTGGAGATAGGCAAACTACCACCCAGCTCACAGGGGACACGCGAGGAATCGTACTAGAAAAGTCTCGGATTTCCTTGTCCAGCTGCAGCCCTGACCGGCATCAGACTGCACATTTGGTAGTAAGGAGTCGTTCACTGCTGGTGACAGAACTTCGGGGTAGAGCCAGAACTCGCAGGCCTAGGAGCCAGAGTTCGAGAGGTTGGGGAGCGGAGACTAGCTCCGCCTCCATCTTGCGCCTGGGCCGGGCTGGCAGGGTTTGGGCGTGGCCCGCTAGCTGGAGTTGGCCGGGATCAAAGGGCGGAAAGCGGGCCTCCGCCCACACCCACTGAGACAGGAATCCGTGGCCCCGGGGGACAGAATCTTCAGCCACATTCCGGGTGCCCCGGGCCCAGCAAGGCAAGGGTGGGGCGGAGCTGGAGTGCCAAGACTGGCATCACCGAGCGTGGGAAAGACCGCGCTACTAGCACTCAGCTCCAGCTGCCTGGGAGGCAGGCGGCGGCCTTGCCCCCTCTGGCTGCCCTGGATGGCATTAGGCAGGAGGGTCAAAGGGGATCTACACTGCCAGTCCACTATAGGGAAAACTTGGCCCTCTGGAGCCTGAAGAAGTAGGCATTCCTGACTGCTGTACTGACTCTGGGCTGGCAGGGCCACAGTGGGGAGAAGGCACTGTGAGGTGGGCATTCTACAGTTGCATGGGGCAGAAGACCCTGGCACGGGAGCCGCTCTGAAGCGCCATCATCCTGTAACAAGCTGTTGCCAGCACAGAGGCAACTTCATGAAGGCAGCTCCCTGGTAGCTCCTAGAAGCAAGCACCTCAGGAGCCCTTTCTGGGAGTCGCTGGAGTTTTGCAAACTTTCCTCCGCCTGACGAATATTCACTTGCCTGTAGACAGCAACCTTGAAGCCCCTGCGCTGGCTGAGGATAGACTCCTGGTCCCAGGGTCCAATTATTGCTTCTTCACACCATCACCTCAAGGTCAAGTGGCATTCCTGGAGTCACAAACGCAGCAAGCTGGACACAAGGTAGACACAAGCAGGTTCAGGGTAGACTTCTGAGGCCCAAATCTTCCACCCCTGAGTGTCAGGGCCAGTGATGTCCCTTTCTCTGGCATGTGTCCTCAGTGGGAGAACGACATCACAATACTACCTCCCTGAGTCGTCATGACAACATGGGGTCCGAGCCAATACTCTGCCTCGGGAGCCCTCTCTGGCTCCAGGGACATGGTCCCCAACCTTATCTGTGGAACTGCGCGCCCCCTTGTGGCCACAGCGTTGACTTAGGTTTTAGGCTAGCTTTCCCAGCCTATGTCCACATGCCAGAGGAGGAAGCTCGCTAGTCTCATGGCTGCTCCTCTGGGAGAACTTACTCAGTTGAACCTTCGGGTGACCACGCTGAAGGAGGTGTGGGTCAGGCTGAGGTCTTTGGTCTTAGACTTTGTTTGCCATGACACAAAACTTGGGAAACCTACAATGACCTGGCACAGGGCTTCTGGGACTGGACAGCTATAGCCATATATATGGCTAAGGCTTTGGTGACTAACACACAAGAGCGAGCATGCGTACGGGCCTGTCTGTCTACACTCAGCCCGGCACTCTCTTGTCCCAGAGCCCAGAGCATCATGATGAAGCAATTGAGCAGCTGCTGAGGGAGTTAGGGAGGGGTGGCTGCGTAGGGGCTCCCGTGGTTTGCTCCCAGAAACTGCGACGGTGACACATTCATCCGGCAATGTTCCATCATTACATGGAAATAAAACCTTTTGTCCAGATTGGTAGACAGAGGCTTAAATCATTTGGTAAAGTGTTCAAGGTGGCTGCAATTCACTGCCCTCATGGCTTTCTCTAGTGGCTGTTTAGTAGTCCCCACCTGGCATCTTTGGCAGAGATAGATCCCTTGCTCAGTGAGTGAGGGACTCTGAAGAGGTTGGCCCAGGAGAAGGAAAGAAGTTTGTGTGCATCTCCGGGGGGGGGGAATCCCATCTCTTTTTAATCTTACCCTCCCTAGCCCAGGAGGCCTAGGGTAGAAGTTGTGGGGACCATAACAAGGCCTCCTGAGACGCCCCTGCCAACGTGCTCAGAGGATTCCCTATAAGTGAGCCCAGCGGTTTGACAGGCAGAACTGGATTCCCAGGACAGAGGAAGTCGGGGCTGGGCCTACGAGGTGGTTGGGGGTAGAGGAGTCAGATTTATCCATACTCCACCTGAGCGCTTATGAGGCTCATCTTTCCTAGGGAGGGGATGGAGAGCAGGTCCACCCGGAATCTCACCTCTTCTTGGCCTTACTCTCCCCTCTCCTTGCCACAGACCGGTGTAACTCATCAAGTCTCCAGGGTCACGAATAACTGGTTTCTGTGTAAAACTCTATGTTGGCAGAGATGCATCTGGGTGAGAATGTGGTACACCTGGATTTCTGAATTTGCAGCGTGAGAGCAATAGCAATACTTCACCGGGTTATTGTACAAACACAACGTAGGCGAAGGCTTTGTGCACTCCTAACATTTCTGTCTGGGCATCAGGCTGCGGTCCGCACGTGCGGGAACCTCAGGAAGTCAGAGCGGGTCACACGCAGGTTCGCTCCAGACAGGGAAGGCGGAGAAGTTCGGCCCTTTTCCTGCTGAGGCTCGCTCCAGGGCTGCGGACTCCCCCGCTGCCGCCTGGGCAAGCCCCAGCGCGCTCCACTCTCCGCAGGGTATGGGTGGGAGCAGGCTCTGGCCCTAGGCTGCCAGACGGCCAAGAGCCTGCCCAGGAGGCGGAGGAGAAGGGGCGGAGTGGGGGGGAGGTACCCAGCTCGAGGACCAGAGGCGTGGAGGGTCGTGGAGCGGATTGTGACAATCCCAGTGCGAAGAGACTGGACTGTAAACTCCAGCTCAAAGGGCCTCTGTAGGGTTGGGAGTGTGGGGGGTTAATACACTCCGGATCCGGCCAGAAAAGGCAGCAAGTTTTAGGATCCCAGATGAGAAGGAAAGTCTCCCGAACCGCGGAGGGAGGCCGGGAGCGGGGGTGGGGAGGGGAGTCTTTTTTAACTGCAAGAAAAATCGCTATCCATGCCTGCGTGTGTCTGGTGGGGACGCGGGGCTGGGGGAACTTTCAGGCGTTGTGATCCCACGGAAGAGTTGATAGGGGAGCGCTGACAGTACTGAGGAGAGAAGCAAGCCTTGGAAGCTGGCTGAGCAGGTGTGTGTGGGAGGAGGAAGCAAAAACCGCCCATCCTGAGGCTTAGCGGACTTGGGAAACTGGGCTGGAGCCGGGCACGGAGCCCTCTGCTAGTCTATGAGCAGGTGCAAGGACTGTCATAGCCACCAGGTGGCAGGCCTTCAGGCCACTGTAGGAAACCTGAACAGATTATGTCTTAGGTCATTCTGCACTACACCGTCCTTTCTGGGTAGCAGCCTTGTGGGGTCCCAAATGAGGACAGAGAGAGCTTATCGGACTTGGTAAGGTGGTGTGGTTGGTTAGGAGAGCAACTAATGAAAGGGCCCGCATGTTGTGGTCATCAGGCTGGACTGCACTAGAAAGACCTTCCTCCTTCACCGCCCCAAGTTCAGAGTTTACTCAGAACGTTTCCACCAAAGGCTTGAACTCTGAGCTCAGAGTGCCCGTGGCACGGTCTCTTGGAGTCACCTTTCAAGTGTGTGATGTTGGGGTCAAGAGGAGCTGAGACTCCTGTGTCGCTCCTACACCCACTGGGCGGACGGTCTGGTGTTGGTGGGGGTCTCAGCAAAGACTGGGTAGCTAGAGGGGGCAGAGGTGAAGCTACTCTGAATCAGCAGAGCCTCCAGGGAGTGCCAGTGTGGGTGCCGGTGTGGGTGCAGGTGTGGGTGCAGGTGTCGGTGCTGGCCAACAAACAGGACTTGGTGGACAAGGAGCTGTCAGCCCAAGAGCAGGCTAGGGCCGTGCTCACTCATGTCCAGGGCTGCGGATGGCTGGAACTTCAGCCAGACCTGGAGCACATTATGAGATGATACTCGAGAAGAAGAGACGGTTACCCGAGGCTGCCCCTCCATACCTGCATGTGGATGGGCAGGCAGGGCGTGTGGCCTCTCAGCCAGCTCAAGTGCTGGACCTGTCACTTGGAGGGACTGAGGAGCATGGCTGCTTTGGTGTCCTGTGACAGAGGGACAGGCGATAAGGTGTCCTCACATCTCTTTATCGTCCCTTCTAGGGAAGTCGGAGCTGCTAGAGTGAAGGCGCTCACACCTCCTCCAGCCTGCTCCTCCTTCTCCTTCTCTGCTGTTTCATTTGGATTTCTGCCCCCAGGATTTGGTGAAGGTGTATAGAAAGTTGCTCAGAAGCCAGGCATGGTTGCTCATGGCTTTAGTCTTAGGACTAGGGAGGTAGAGGTGGGTAGAGGTCGAGGCCAATGTGGACTAGACAGTGATTTCTGGGATAGCCAGGGCTATATGGTGTGACCCTGTCTTTAAAAAAAAAGCTACAGACAGGATGCATTGAGATAATGGCAAACCTCCTCTTTCCCCACAGCTCGGGGTTAGGGGTTAGGGGACAGGTGTCTCCTCAGCCTTGGGGGGCAGGGGGCAGGGGACAGGTGTCTCCTCAGCCTTTCCCCTCGGGGTTAGGGGTTAGGGGGCAGGGGACAGGTGTCTCCTCAGCCTTTCCCCTAGGAACCCAGTCACCATTCATTTTGTACCTGTGTGAAATGCCTAGATCCTCCCCAATTTGTAGAAACACAGCCCCTATTTTATAAGCCTTATATGTTCTCAATATATATGTATATATATGCACTTTCCTGTAAGCTATTAAAGTTGGATGATTCTAGCTCTTAAAACAACACCTGCTGGGTAGTGGTGGCACACACCTTTAATCCCAGCACTTGGGAGGCAGAGGCAGGCGGATTTCTGAGTTCGAGGCCAGCCTGGTCTACAGAGTGAGTTCCAGGATAGCCAGGGCTACACAGAGAAACCCTGTCTCGAAAAACCAAAACCCAAACCAAAACCAAAACAACAAAAACAAACAAACAAACAAACCAAAACCCAAACCAAAACTAACACCTGGACATATAGGAGGTGGTGAGTGGTCCCAGGTTGCTCAGCCCTTTGTCCCCAGGATGAGGTGGTAGCTGAAGAAGCTGCCAGGTCTGGACCAAAGAAGAGCTGGCCTGTGGTTGGCCCAGGAAGAGGTGAATGAGACCAGAGCTCGGGATCTGAGCAGGGTCGTGGGTATCAGCCAATCAGGAGTCTGTGAGGACTGAGCACTGAGAGGCTACATCCCGCAGCGGGACCTGGAAAACTTCAGGGACCCCACTGAGCATGCTCAAACAACCACACCAGTTGGTCACCCCTCCTTTGGTGGGATGTGTCTCCTTGTTTAGACAATTGAGCTTGTTGAGGGAGGTGACCAAGAGGTGACCCTGGAGGGATGGAGCTGGAGGCTTAGGACACAGGAACTGAATATCTATCTCCCTGGACAGGGGACCTTCAGTCACTTCTAGCTGCTTTCCTACCAGGAGGTGTGACAAGGCCAAGAGGCCTGGAATACTCCGGCTTGGGTTGGGAGAATGTTTGTCACTGTGGTCTGACAGAGTTTCTCGTTGAGGTCTCTGGGGTGTCTGAATCAAGAAACTATCCTAGCCTTGCATGGTGGCAAATGCCTATAATACCAACACTTAGGAAGCAGAAACAGAGAGATTTCCAGTTCAAAGCCTGCCCTGGGTTGCATAGCAAGGCCCTTTCTCAAATAAGAAAAAAAAAAAAAAAAAAAAGGGAGAGCTGCCTTAGCTGTTAAGAGCACTGGCTGCTCATCTGGAGGGCCTGGGTTCAATTCCCAGTTCCCACATGGCAGCTCAGAACTGCCTGTGACTCCAGTCCCAGGAGATCTGACACCCTCACACATACACGCACGCACACACGCGCACACACACACACGCACACACACACGCGCGCACGCACACACACACGCACACACACACACGCACACACACACACACGCGCGCGCACACACACACGCACGCACACACGCGCACGCACACACGCGCACACACACACACGCATGCACGCACACACACACGCACACACACACGTGCACACACACACACACGCACGCACACACACACGCACGCACACACACACACACACACACATACACACATATATATTCATATATATATGCAGGCAATCCACCAATGTACACTAAATAAAGTTTATTTTTTAAAAAAGGCAAGAAAAAAAAACCCCAACCTCCCAACCTGCCCCAGGCTTTTGCCATTTACCATCGTCCCCGGTAGGAAACCAGCACACCCATTGTCTCCTCCCCATGATGTTTTCCAGGGTTCAGCAGCAGGCATTAGCTCGGGGTCAAAGTGGTCTTTTCTCACCAGAGGTGCTGCCAGCTACCTGCCTCCTTTTCTTCGGCCTGGTAGCACTCCTAAACCTAGCCCACTGTCTCTCAGAAGCAAATGCACAGACGAATGCACTCCACTGTGTCAGGACCCTGGGTACAACCAGTGTAGTTCAGGGTGATCTGCCCCCCTTCCTGCTGCTGTCCTTGGGTGGTTTGAGGCAAAGGGTGTGGAAGATCAAGTCTTAGTGTCTGGAAGATTGAGCCACTGTGGAGATCTGCTGGGAGGTCGGGAGGGTGTCCTAGGGAACTTCTAACTTCCTTCTGAGCCTCCCTGCCCAGCTCTGCTTGTCAGAGGAGTAGCAGAGTGAGACTAGAGGCCTTGATTGGCTCCAAACGCTGGGGTTGCCTGAGGATTTGATATGAATAGAGAGATGGGGGTAGGCGGGCGGATGGAGTGAAGGAGTAGAGAGAGATTTAGGAGGGTGATTCGGTGGTCAGGGGCGTGAACGGGTGGGTAGAGGGATGGATGGGAAGAGGAAGAAGGGTGGAGGGCAGGGCCTGGAAATGGGTATCTACAGAACATGAGATGCCAAAGCATGTGTTCATGCAGCACAAGCCTTTTAACTTCATGTTCGAGAACGCAAGCACAAGACTGAATAACTCATGAGCTAAAGCAGAGGTCATAAAAACAGACAGCACAGAAAACAGGATTGCAGCAAACACACCGCATGTCCAGACTTGTGGCCGCAGCAAGACTGGGGCGTGGGGAAACAGCTCCAACCCCTGTGTGCGTAGCAAAGACAGGGCCTCAGGACTGGGAAGTGTGTGGTCCCTGTCATTAGGGCTGGCATGAGGGGAGGGGTGCAGAGAAGGGGAGGAGGTGGCAACTGAGTGTATACCTGGGAGCTGTTCAGCACTGGATTCCTGAAGGTGCTAAATTTCAAGGTTTAAATTTATGCTTCACATTTGAAAGATCACATATAGGGCAAAGAAATAGGTTAAGTCCCAAGAACACTGAAAAACAAAGATAAAAATCGACAGTTAAAAAAAAAAAAAAACAAAAAAAACAAAAAACAAAACCTCCATGAACTAGGATATAGTAGAGATTGGTTCTGTGATGGGAGATTTAAAAGATAATAAACCACATACTGACAGAATGAGCCATTTATCAGCTAAAGTGTTATTCCAAATACACAAAGACCTCTCAGAAGTCAACAACAAAGGGGTAAACTAACAACCCAGCTTTAAAATGGGCTGAAGATCTGAACAAGCACAGCACCAGAGAGGGTGCGCAGGGGACAAGTGACAGGAAGACAAAGCAAGTGAAAGCCCCGGGCGCCGCAGCTGCACCCACAAGAACGGCAAACAGACATCATGTGCAGACACACATGCAGCAAAGAACGAGCTCAGTCATTGCTGGGGAGGCAGCACAAGGGTTAGGCTCTGTGGAAGGGCACGGAGAGATTTGTCACCCCTGGACTCCCCAGAGATTGTGCTAAAAATCTTCCAGCAGCAGTTAATCAATCCATGCTGGAAACAACCCTTTCAACTGACCAGTCGCTAAAGACCCAGAGCCCATCCAGAAAATGAAGCGCTACTTAGTGGGGGGAAGGGGGTGTGCTGGCCGTTCTCACTGGGGGCAGATTTCCAAAGCAACTCTCTTACACAGGAAGCCAGAACCAACAGGCTTTTGGAAAGGGAAAACCAGAGAGAAGGAAGAAAAAAGGGAAGGAAGGAGGGGGGGGGGTGGGGAGGGATGCAGGAAGGAGAGAGAGAGAGAGAGAGAGAGAGAGAGAGAAGGCAGAGACTAGGGATGGATCGAGAACTTTGATGAGCATGGTGGGGACACACAGCTACGTCACTGTTAAATCTGTAGACATGAGTACTGGAAGGTGAGTTTTCTCTGTGCAGATTAAACCGTGCAAAACAATTGGCCAATGAGATGACTTGGCACCTTGAGGCCCTTGCTGCTCAACCTCACGATGTGAGTTCAATCCCCAGACACCACAGGTGGAAGGAGAGATCCGACTCCTGAAAGTTGTCCTCTGACCTCCTACTAAGCGCCGTGGCACGCACACACCAACAGTAAGCAAATAAATGCAAAATTGGTTTTTAAACAAAAAGAAATCCCAAAGATGCTAGTGTAGACAACTGTATGGCCACACTGTAGGAAGTAGATGAAATGGACCAAGCACTAGAGAAATAAGGCTCCCAGAAGAACCGAAAGCTTCCACAGTCTTCTATCAGACAGGCTGCAGTAAGAGCTCAGAGATTCCTGGGCTCAATTTGGGGGCCAGAAGGACCTGTTCTGCAGCCTCACAGCACCAGCACACTGGCCTCAGAAGCAGCTGCAGCTCTCTGGCCAGGTGGGGGTTCGACTGAACAGCAGCCCTGGAGAGATGATCCCCCGGGTTGCAGTTGGGAAGAGCACCCACAAACTGCCCAGCTGAGCACTCATTCACCTGTCGCCAGGGAGCCAGCCCTGGAAAGTAAGTCACAGGGCTATAAGGTCAGCCCAGGCGGTGCACCCTTGTGATTGGCATGGAGACACATGAGGCTTCTTCAGGTGGGTGTGAGCTAACAGGCAAGTGTCTGGTGATGCTCCTGTGTGTATCCACCAGCATCTTGTTCTTGTGGGCAAGTGAGGAAGCAGCTTGGGTTTTAATGGGAGGAGGGAGAGTGCATGGCTTACCCACTACCCCGGAAGGAAGCCACAGAGCCCGGCCATCTGTAGTTGAAGGGACAGGAAACAGAGCTGGTTCACCTGCTCAGATGTTCTCCTTGGTGGGAGATGCATCCCTTACAGCCTGAGTGAGCCCATGTGTCCCTGGATTAGGTATTGCTTCATTAAGCGCAAGATTCCCAGGCTTAGGATGAGGTCTGCCCGTGTGACTAGGAGGGGTCCTGTAGGACGGAGAGCTCATCAACTCCTGAAGCTGCAATGTTTGGGGTACTTGATGATCTTAGCCTTAGACCTCCCCTGCTAGTTACCTGTGAGGGGACCCCATAATACAGCACTCAAGAACCCGGTGGGATCCCCAGCCTTTGGGAACTGAGGTGGCTACAGCCCCAGTGACTTGTTACTGGTAAGTACGGAGAGGTAACATCAGTGGGGCGCTTTTTAAATGGGCTCTCACTACCATATCTGCATGTCTGGGATGGTGTCATGGGTATGTGGTACAGAGAAGAGACCTAACCACAGTACCCAGGGCAACCCTGGGCCTTGTAGTCCCCCACCCAGGTCACTTCTGCTTTCAGTGGCAAAGGGAGAGAAGGAACATTGTTCCAGGATCTGTGGGTCTTCCCCTCTGTGTGTCCCCATGGCTTCCGGCCTTAGCTGCCAGCTTACGTCCCCTAGCTTTGTAGATTCCCCTGGCTGAGTGTGGTAAGGAGGCAGGGCGTGGAGCAAGAGCCGCCCAGGCCTCATCATCTTACCTGGGGTCATCACTAGAACCTGCTCCAAATTTTGTGTTGGCCACAAAAGCCATTGGGCTTCACACTCAGCACTGTGGACACTCCGGTTGCTGGAGGGGCCTCCTGTGCTGGGCCTTAAGTAGCACCCCTGGTCTCCACCCAGCAGCAGCAGCGTGTCCCTTGTGCACTTCCAGGGATGCTACATGCTCCTCGGTGGTGGAGGTGATGGTGGTCCCCTGTGCTGGGTGAAGGCTCCGGGTGTGATAGCAGGCAAAGAGGGTTGGGTGGCTTTGGTGCAGGGGCAGGAGGGGAGTTCCCTGGGCATAGAGAGACCAGCTGAAGATGGTCTGGCTGCCCATGTCTCCAGGCTGCCCTCGGGCCTTTGACATGGCTGACATCCAGATGACACAGAAATGGAATCTGCAGGTCTGGAGTGTGGCCGGAACTCTCCACTGAAGAGGGAAGCTGGAGGCTTTCTTCTGTGCTTCTCTCCCGGAAGCTTGGGACCGATGGATGGGAGTGGCCCACACACTCTGCTGTGGACTTCTGCATTTTAATACAGGCTGCAGGCTGACTCATGGGAAAGACCCTTGGAGCAGGCAGTGCCAAAGTCTGGGGGTGGCCTTTCTTGCTAGGGTTTTTCCTGCCTCGAGAGACCGTTAAGGGTAAATATAGACAGTTCCCGGAAGCCGCTAAGAATGGATCTGGGTGCTGAGGGCATCCACTGAGGGATCGTGGGGCTAAAGCACAGAGGCCTGAGAGATGGACTGTGGTGGAAACGGTACTGCTCTTTCCTGGGGTGGAGGGAAGGAGATGTGTCTTGCTTGGTCCGGCACATAGTAGGTGGTCACTGATCAGGCCTCTCCTGCCACCCTGAGGACTGGTCATTAAAAGGTATTCTGTCTCCCTCCTCCTTCAGTCCTGGGAGCTGGTCCTACAAGGTGCCCACTAACTCCAAACAGCCCTTGGTCTCAGGGAGGGGTGCCAGAGTGCCACAGGCATTGTCTTTGCTGCTCTTCCCTCTGTCAGAGAGCATCAAGGGTGGCCCACTGGTGACTCGGGAGATGGAGTTAGGGACAGAAAAGATGTGCGGGGGAGGGGGGGTGAAGTGGAACCAGATGAGGGACCATGGAGTCAAGGGTCTAGTCCTGAAGGAGACCTAGGTTTCTCAGACCCTCCCTGTGGCCTCTAGTCCCTGCAAGGGGCTCATAGCTAACAGATGAGATGCTGGGATCCAGAGCTATGGGCCCTTCTCAGAGCCAGGCTGACTCCATCACAAAGCAGAGTAAAGGAGAAAGTCAAGAGCGGGGCCCAGGAGAGGCATGAGCATGGATGGGGTTTCCTCAGGTGAGGTGACCAGTGGATGTCTGAGGTCGGATGTGATAGGAACACAGTGGGAGGGAGAACGGGTGCCAGGCAGGGCTGGAGCTATGTCCAACCTGTCACAGCTAGGGACCCAGCTCTACCCCAGCCTCCAGGGATGCTCATGCCTACTGGCTTGGTGGGTCTGGGAATAGGTCCTGGACCCTGACTGGGCCAATCTGGAACCTTCCCCGGTTGTTTCCAGAGGTGGAGATGGAATGTTCTAGATGCCCACACTAAGGAGGGTAGCCGGTCAAGACACTGCTCGTAAGATGTCTCAAAGAAGCTTCCTGCACCGGCCCTGGCTGCCTTAAGTCCCCCTGAGTGCTCTAGGCTCTCCATCCTGCCTTGGGGCTCCTTGCTCCTCCTAGATTGCCATCCTGGAATGTGTGTGCCTAGACATAGGCAGCAGAACTCCTGTAAGTCTCTGGCTTTGCCCTTGGATGCTTCCTCTGGTCCCTATCCACGGATCCCCTCAACCACCCTGCTGAGGAGGCAGCAGAAGAGCTGCTCAGCAGAGTTAACTCAAAGAGGAAGGGTCTCAGTTCTTCCCTTCCTCCCTCCCTGACACTGATCAAAGGCCAGAACTCCAGTAGCTGTCCTTGGTGGAAGGGTAAAGATCAGGGGTTGGCTTCTGAGAGTCTTGGAAGCTACCAGGTCAGCACTGGGGAGAAAACCCATGGGTTAAGGGTAACTTCCAGAGGCTCTAGGGTTGGAGAAGCCTGGGCCCCGCTGGGGCACAATGGAACATTGTTGAAAGCGGTGACTTGTGATTCATACTTGGAGAACTCCCCTGTCAAAGGGACCAGGGCATTGAGAATTGGCAAGCCCTTGGATTGACACGTCTCAAAGCCCCCTCCTTCTGCTTCCTCTTCTGCTTTGGGCGTATCCCTTCATTACTTCCTTTGCTAAGACTGGAGGCCTCTTGCTCTCTTGTGTACAATAGGCCAACTCCATAGAAACCTCTATTTCCTGCCTCCCTTGGCATTAGTAAAGCCCAAACGTGGGAAAGGGAGGGCAGAACTCTCCTCTGAGGGACAGATGATGGCAAGAGGAAGGCAGAGGGGCTGAGGCTTGACCCTGAGCACTCCCATCTCTGCTGTGGGACCAGGTATCCTGTTAACACACAGGAAACCCAACAGACAGCTAGGAGTCTGGAAACAGGCGACTGTACTGACGTCCCTAAGGAGACAGACCATGCGGTCACCAGCAGAGGCAGCTTGTCAAAGGTGGGGCGACTTTAGTGTCATGGAGAATGACTGTTGGGGCTGCGGTGACAGTTCAGCAGTTCATAGCAATGGCTGCCCTTACAGAAGACCTGAGTTCAATTCCCAGCACTCACATGGTGGCTCGCAGCATTTTGAACTTCAGTTCCAGGAGGTCCAGTGCCCTCTTCTGGCCCCTGTGAGTACCAGGACAGACATACCTAAAAACAAATACCCACAGACACTAAAAAGGAAAGAAAAGGGAAAGAAAAAAAGAAAAAGAAAAAGATAATGACTGTTTGACGAGGACATACCAAGGATGTAAAAATCCATAAATCTTGCAGTCCTGATTAGAGGCGTTCCTGTTAATCTTATGTCAACTTGATTCAAGCTAGAGTCATCTGAAAGGAGGGATCCTCAACTGAGAAAATGCCTCCATAATATCCAGCTATAAAGCATTTTCTCAATTAGGGGTCAGTGCGGAGAGGGGCCAGCCCATGGTGGGTGGTACCACTTCTTCGCTGGCGGTCCTGGGCTCTATTAAGAAAGCAGACTGAGCAAGCCATGGGGAGCACCCCTCCATGGCCTCTGCATCAGCTCCTGCCGTCAGGTTCCTGCCCTGCTTGAGCTCCTGCCCCGACTCGCTTTTTTTGTTATGGTGTTTCATTACAGCAATAGAAACCCTGACTGGGCTGGAGAGATGACTCAGCGGGTAAGAACACCAACTGCTCTTCCAAAGGTCCTGAGTTCAAATCCCAGCAACCATATGGTGGCTCACAATCACCCATAATGAGATCCAATGCCCTCTTCTGGTGTGTCTAAAAACAGCTACAGTGTACTTATTTATAATAATAAATAAATCTTTGGGC
>JADRCD010210528.1:0-34973 GCA_019843815.1 Montemys delectorum
CACACACACACACACACACACACACACACACACACACAAGTACAAAACGTATTAGACTGGGTCAGGGAATGGTGGAGAACAGTGTTACTAGCCCTAAAACTTGGTTTTGTATGTTCTTTCTTTACATTTGGAAATTGAAGCTATTGTGTGACGTTTACCTGAGTGGGTTGCCTGCTAGATGGTTTGCAGATGATGCTTAATATCCAGCCAAGGAACAAGAGTACAAACCATCATCCTTATCCCAAAGGAAGCAAAAAGTCAAATCAAAAAGTTTCCAGCATACCTATAAGGCATTGAACCTGGGAGTCAAACCACAGCCTGTCTGACCTGCTGCCTGCTTGTGATATTTGTCCCAGGATGCTTCCGAGCACACAGGAATCTGTGCTGGCTGACTCCCTTTGTGGAAAGTCTAGGATAAAAATAAGTGAACTAAGTGAATTAAAGGTTTGTGCCTCTATTTTTGACACTGGGAGTGTGATCCTAAATGCCTCCCAAAGGCTAGGGAGAGAAAGCACAGCTCCTCTAGCCTTTCATCCATCTTTACAAAGCAATTCAGACAGTTTCTGCCCTGGAAGACGCAACATGAGTTTAGACAGTTAGGAACACAAAGGTGGGATTATGCAAGGCTGGATTACCTTCACTCAAAAGACCTAGGGAGCGGTCTCTCTCCCATGTGGCATCAGGAAAATGAGTGACAAGGTGAAGTCACACTGCTGGGGTCAGGCTTACTCCCAGATGACAAACTCTAGGATTCTTACCAGGGAGAAGTACTCCTTTTAGTTAATCTATTTTTCCCCAAGGATTCCTTCTTTAAAATGCACAGGATCCTAGCAAGATAACCAATTCTAAGATCCCTAGCTCCTTTCATTCATCTGAAAGCAGCCAGTCAATCACCTAACAGTCTTTAAGAGATGCAATGCAAAATAAGCAAGTTCAGGGTGCAACAGGCTTTCCCTTTATTACTAAGTTACCAGGAGCCAAAACCTGGCTGTAATACAAGTAAGCTTTCTTGCTGTCATTCTCAGTAAGAGCTGTTTTGACATTCCTAACTGTAAAATGGGGATAAAGAGAATATAATAACCTTGCAAAATTGCTTTGAGGTGAAATGAATCAAGCAAGCACCAGACCCTGTTTTGCACACTAAAGAGAATGCCAGAAGCCACACCTGGTACACAGGGATCTCTCCGCATGTGGGGGATTCTGGAAACTATGGACCTTAGTTATCAGATTTCTAAAGAGAGGGGAGCAGTGCTCTAAACTGGAAACACCTGGCTTCGCCTGATATACCCAGCAAGTATTTACTGAGTACCCAGTACTTGACAGGCATATGCAAAGGAGACTATAATACACTCATCTCCAACATTTATTGACCTTGAAGTATAAGGGCCAAGTAAGACTTATTGACAATTTTGGACAAAGACCACCAAATTTTAGGCCAACATTGGTAGAGTTCTTTCAAGGTAAGGTACCAGACCTAGTAGGGCCACAAGCAAGTCTTTCTAAGAAAATGCCATTCCAAGAAACTTGAAGGTGAGGGGCTGGATGTACAAAGAGCCGAGGAAAGAAAGCCTCTGGCAAAGATCACTGTAGGTGAAGCCTTGAAGCTGAGGCTAAGTACATCTGGAGCAACAAGAAGACCAGTGAGGATGTCATCAGTGGAAAAGAGGGAGCAGGGTCATGTTCAGGTGCAAGCAGGACTCAGAAGTCATAATCAGGAATTTGATGGCCATCCTTCAAGGAAGTATAGGCAATATGAATCAGTTTATAACTCAAGGGGTTGTTAAAATGAGGGAACCAAGCTTAGGTCATCCAAAGAAGAAATGGTACTAGATAGAGGCATGGATGAGAAGAATACATAATTGGAAATTGTTCTAGAAATAGAATCAGTAGGATAGATGGTCCCTTCATCTTGAGGAAGTCGAGGCAGATAACTAAAGCAGCTAGATATATGCAGAGTCAAGAGCAGAAAGAGAATGAATGTATGCTTAATTACTTATGCTCAGTCCTCTCTCTACATCAATATAGTTCAGGATCCCTTGGCCTAGGGAATGACACTGCCCACAATGGGCATAGTGGGCATCTTCCCACCTGAATTAATAAAACTGAGAAAGTCTCCCACTGATACTCTCACAGCCCGACATAATCTGGATAGTCCCTCATTGAGACTCCCTTCCCAGATGATTTTAAGTGGTACCAATTTGATAATTAAGACAAACCATTGTAATAGCACATATGTCTCCCCTTTACCTCTTTGTGAGCAGCTGAAATACCTAGTGGCCAAAATAATCCTTGTTCTCAGGGAAGGACTGTACTTTGGCTCCACTTCTCTAGGCTATAATAAATACTATGTGTTTCCAGAAACAATGGCTAGCCTTCCATAGTGAAAGAAGTCAGCCGGTACAAACTGGTCACAGCCTACTGGGTACAATTAGTGTTTGCCTCAGTCTCCGGCCCTAATCACATTTCTCTTCAGGAAGCATGAGCAGTTAATTCCAGTGGTCTGCATGAAGATCCTCAGTGAAAAGAAGGAAACTGATCCAAGACAGGCCACAACACAGCTAAGACCATTGTTGCTTCTAAAGCCAAAACCCCTGCTGTACAAAAAGGTTCCCACAGCCAACTCACAAGAACACAGACAACCTTGGGCACTCCTGCCCACACAAAAGGACCCACATAGCTTATGGATACAGGAGATATGAGCCATCAATTGCCTTTCAGAACTATCTGAACTTAATGGCCTTGGTCCAGATCATGCCATCACTTGGAGGTCACCAACACCCGTGGAACAATTCAGCTTCCCTTCCCACTCTTTTCCTTCCTTCTCAGATTCTCTTCCTAGGACAGAAAGTAACTGTAAATTGCAAATTTTATGAAGCTCTTGTCAGAACACCAGAAGTTTAGAAGACTAATAAAATCAAGTGCTGGGGTGGATGCTGGGAAGTACAGCATCACTGTTTATTTAGAGAATGTGTAACTCAATGATGCCTCTTTGAAAAACAATTTGGCAGCAACTATGAAAATGTTAAGTACATTTTGATGTTAAGCCTTTTGACTGAGCAGTTCCTCTCCCAGGAATTACGATTACAGAGAATTTGCGTATGCGCACAGGAGGATGTATTAAGGTTATTCATGCCTATTTACCATAGATAATAACATAAAACTGGAGACTTGTCCTCTTACTGAATAGGACTTTAAGTAAATTGTATTATATCCATCTTATGGAATGTGATAAAGCCAGTGAACACAGAAGTAGGCCTAAATGATAAGAGCTGTGAAGATGGCTCAGTGGTAAGAACATGTCCTTCAAAGACTCACAAACATGTGGACTCCAATCCCCAACACCATAAAAAGCTAGATGTGGCAATGCTCATGCCTATAATTCCAGGGGTTGGGAGGGCATATAAGGCTGTGAAGAGACAGGGGGATCTCTAGGGCCTGCTGGCTATCAGTCTAGTTACTGATTGAGTGAAAGACCTTGTCTCAAAGAAATAGAGCTAATAAACATTGATATGGAAGGACAAACATACTCACATACACTCATATATACACATACATACACACATACAAAACAAACATATTTTTAGGTAAGACTAAATGACTTCCAGGGCATGTTACATATACTCACCGTTGTTGTTGTTGTTGTTATTGTTGTTGTTGTTGTTGTTGTTATAATTTAATGGGAGACTCATAGCATTACATATGCATAATTAAACTAGAAGGATGTTCTACACTATTGATGGTCAGTGTTGACAGAGAAGCAGGGATGTTAGGGGTGAAAGAATAGCCACATGTCTAGCACCTAGACTAGTCAGAGTCACAGAGAACAAAAGTGGTGATGACCAGGGGGTAGGTAGTGGGGAATTCATGTTTAGTGGGGAATCTCTATGTGGGATGGCTAAAAGTTCTATGAAATAAACGGTGGTGACTTCTGACCTTTGTGAATATATTTAATGATACTGCAACATCCTCTTAAAACTGTTGAAATGAGTTACTATAAACATTCAAATATTGTGGCAGGTTAAACTTATTGTGGGTCAGCAGTTAAGAACTCTTGCTATTCTTCTAGAGGACCTGAGTGGTACCCATTACCCACAACCTATCAGCTCACAATTGCCTATACTCCAGCCCCAGGGGAACCAATGCCCTCTTCTGGCCTCTGCAGGCATCTGCACTCAGATGTGCATACTCTAGCACAGATACATGTACATAGGCATAATTAAAGATAAAATGAATCTTTAGGGAAAGAAAAGCACCTTTGTATGATACACTATGTGAAGATATCAAGGGGAAATATGTATGAAAAACCCTATTGCTTTGCAAGCCATTTTTTAAACACATATTAAAAATTAATTCAATAAAAAGATATATAAAAATGATTGAAATGGTAAACCTTATGTTAAGTATATTGTGCCAGAATAATAAATATAGTGATTAATAAAATAATTCCACTGGGGCTGATATCCACTGTCAGACATGTGAAGACAATAGAGGACTCTTTTCTTGTAACTAACAGTACCTAATTCTAGGTGACCGCCAAGAGACCAGCATAACCCATGGACTGGACCCCTTAGGCAGGGTATTATCTCCAGCTTGGGACCTCCGGTCCAAGCTGCCAGCCTCCAGATTCTTTGAAATGGTCCACTTTATTGACACAACCTCCCTAGCTGTCTATGTCAGATGGTGTGAACTGAGAAAGAGACTCATAACTGTCATGTTTGAACAAAGAGGAAAAGGAGAGGAAAGAAGTCACAGTTTTGCCCAGTCCTTAAGTGTCCCTACTTGGAGCCAACAGCTATGTAAATGTTCCAGTACTTTTATAGCGTGCAGCTCCATTGTTGAGTGGTGCTTGCTTTTCTAGGTCAGCAGGCTTCTTGGGGACAAACACCCTGCAGACAATCCAGTCATCTCTAAATGAGACAGAATTAAACTACCTGGTGCCCAAACACATCACATTCGACATCTGCTCACCATCACTCGAAGCTGCCGCAAGGGCAGCGGGACAACCGTGATCGCGTCTAGCTAGAGCACTTTGCAGAGGAAACCAAATAAACACAAACAGGCCTTGGTCTTAGGCCCCTTCACTGCTCTTCCACAGGGGTCTGTGGGAACAAAAGAGAGATGTTTATGCTGAGACAGGAAGTCCAGGTCAGAGGTGAAGGGAGAAAGGACCCAGTCCTTACAGAGAACCAAGGACAAGAAAGCAAATGTGATTAGGAGAAAGGCCATGGTTGCCACAGGTAACTAAATATTGTCAGCCTTTGAATTTTACAGACCGGTGATTTATGGATGCTGGCAAAACAGAGAGGCCATTCCTTGAGCTCATGCCCGTTTAGACGAGGGGATAAACTTTTGTATTTACTTGCAGCACTCCTAATATCTTAAATGAATACTAAGAAGAGGTTTGTTTGTTTGTCAGAAATGAGGACACCATTTTCGACCGAATCTTGTGGCATCTGAGTGACCTTGCACTTAAAAGCTGCAAGGCAGGAATGTATTCAGCTGCCAGGAAATTGTGAGTGTCTAACGTAGCGAATCCAAGCCACCCCGAGTACCACTTGAGAAGACTGCAGAACAAAGTGTGGAGGGAGATGCAAACAATAGCATCTGGCAAGAACCGGGTACAGCCTGAACTTGCCTAAAAGCCTGTTCCTGCTTCTCCCGACCCCAGAGAACAGAGGGAGAGCCACACTTTCCATTGAAAGTATAACTTTGACTCCAGCAGACTGTGGCTTAAAGAGAGTACTTAGGGGTGAGGTGGGGCTTGGTGTGTTCCACCCTGCAGATCTTTCCTAGGGCCTTAGGGCTCATTTCGTGGGTACCTTTACTCCTCATAAACTGGGACAGCATCTCTCCTCTTAGAATCAGTACCCTTATGTCAACTGCAGCAAACCAACACGGTAATCTCTTTTGTCTCTGATAATGTCGGAAAACAGTGGTCACTTTTTAGTTGGTTAGTTGATTAGTTCATTTGTCAATACAGAGTTCTTCTAGAAGGAAAAAGTCCTAGAGCCCTTGACTGAAGTGGTATTTGCAAGCACTAAATTCTTGCCCCCATATCCTGGTCAACATTTTCATCCTTTTTTAGCCAGAGAGTTTCTTTGAAGCACAAACTTGAAAAAGCAATCCCTCCTTTACTCCCAGCTAATACCTCTCTAAGCTGTTAATGATCAATTACCCTAGGTTTGCAAGAAAGCAGAACGCCTGCAGCAGACTTTGAAGAGAAAGGTTAAAGAGGAGAGGGAGCAGGGAAAAAGGTGGGGGGGGGGGGGGGGAGGGGGGGGGGGGGGGGGGGCAGTAAGGAGAGGCAAGGAGAAAGAAGAAAAGAAAGAAAAAGGCAGAGAGACAAGAAACAGCTTAGTCTTGGCCACAATTGTGTCCTAGTGTGTTATGGTGTGGGAACACACACACACACACACACACACACACACACACGCCCATCAGTGCATGCTCAAGCACACACAGACCCCATATTCATTAAGCAACCCAGGCAAACAGCCTAATAGCTCAGTGTGTCATCTGATGTCTTCCCTCTAACCACTTAAGCCAATCCTACATTTTCTCCATCCTACAACTTAATCGCCTGCTCACCATCTTCTCTCTACACGGCTAGAGACAATGTCTGCTTAAAGAGCTTCATTCTTTTTACAAGCAGCCCAATAAAGATAAATGGAAATATTTTTTTTTAAATCTCTGTGAACCAAAACCTCAGACTGCAAAGATTCCTCACATATGATGTTTTCTAATTGTGACCAGGAACCAGATGGAATAACCTAATAAAAGTTACAACGAGGGGCGGGCAGAGCCGTAATGCATATGGTCCAGTGGTCTGCTGTGATATGGAAATTTCTCCTGCAGAATTCAAGAGTTCTGTAGGCATTTCCCAGACTTTAATCTCCTCTGGTTGACTTTTCAACTGCAAATCTCTCTCAGCACTCCAAATCTGCCTTATGACCCATCCAGCCACCGACTTTTTTCAAGTCTTTCAGCAGAATGTTAGGAGGAAGAAGCGAAGCCCCCCTCTGGATACTATATCAAATAGAACTTAATTGCTCATTTACTATCTGTATAATATCATCCGCACAGGAACTTTCTTTTGAAGCTGAGTCCTCAGCAGAGAGTACCACCTCAATGATGCACTTTGGAGCACAGTGTCTTTTTGGGGGGGGAGGGGGGACTTGGGGAGGTCATTAGATATTTTCTTTATTTATATGTCATATGATGTCTCCTTTCCCAGTTTCCCCTCCAAAAAACAAACAAACATACAAAAACAACAAGAACAAACCCCTGTTGCCTCCCTCCTCCCCATGCTCGCCCCCCCTCACCCTCTTCCACTTATTGGCTCTGGCATTCCCCTATACGGGGACACAAAACTTTCACAGGGCCAAGGGCCTCTCCTCCCATTGATGATCGACTTTGCAATCCTCTACTATACACATGCTGCCAGAACAATCAGTCCCACCATGTATAGTCCCTGGTTGGTGGTTGAGTCCCTGGGAGCTCTGAGGGTACTAGTTAGTTCATATTGTTGTTCGTCCTAAGGGGCTGCAAACCCTTCAGCTCCTTTGGTCCTTTCTCTAACTCCTTAAATTCCCAACTGATGAATACCGTATGGCTGAGAAGCACCTAAAGAAATGTTCAACATCCTTAGTCATCAGGGAAATGCAAATCAAAACAACTCTGAGATTCCACCTCACACCAGTCAGATTGGCTAAGATAAAAAACCCAGGTGACAGCAGATTCTGGAGAGGTTGTGGAGAAAGAGGAAGACTTCTTCACTGCTGGTGGGATTGCAAGCTGGTACAACCACTCTGGAAATCAGTTTGGCAGTTCCTCTGGAAATTGGACATAGTTCTACCGGAGGACCCAACTATACCACTCCTGGGCATATACCCAGAAGATGCTCCAACATGTAATAAGGACACATGCTCCACCATGTTCATAGCAGCCTTATTTATAATAGCCAGAAACTGAAAACAACCCAGATGTCCCTCAACAGAGGAATGGATACAGAAATTGTGGTACATCTACACAATCGAGTACTACTCAGCTATTAAAAACAATGAATTTATGAAATTCTTAGGGAAATGGGTGGATCTGGAGAATATCATCCTGAGTGAAGTAACCCAATCACAAAAGAACACACACGGTAAGCACTCTCTGATAAGTGGTTATTAGCCCAGAAGTTTGGAATACAGGAAAAACGACACACAAACCACAAGAAACCTAAGAAGAAGGAAGACCAAAATGTGGACATTTAATTCCTTCTTAAAAGGGGGAACAAAATACCCACAGAAGGAGTTGCAGAGATTAACTATGGAACAGAGACTGAAGGAAGGACAAGGCAGCCTAATATAGCTATCTCCTGAGAGGCTCTGACAATACCTGACTAACACAGAGGTAGAGGCTCACAGCCATCCATCGAACTGAGTCTCTTTCTTAAGTACTAGTGCTAAGTATGAATGGAGGAGCCTTCAAAAGAATAGTCAAAGGAAGGGATGTATAGACTGTTCTGGCCTCTCATTTATTAAGCAAAACCTGTGACTACATTCCACTTTTATAGCAATTTTCCAAAGGACTATCAGACAAATGACCTTGAGTCTCCCATGAGACTCTGGAGTGAGAGGTCAGTGTCCTCATTTTACACAAAAAGAATATTTGCGATCAGAGAGGTCAAGCAATTTGCTCTGTCCTTACTAGGCACTTGGATCCACAAACCTGCCACCTCACTTTTCCTATTCCATAGAAATTAGGAACTAGAAACTAGTGATTGGAAAGAGATTTACAGTTTGGACAAGAGTGGGGACCTAATTTCCTCCCATCCTGCCTGTGGCCATCTTTCAACCTCTAGAAAGCCATGAGACAAAGGAAGGCTAGGGATGTATGCAAATTAAGCTGAGGCAAGTTAGTGGAAAGGAAGGGAACCTGGGCCCCAGACTGCTTTCACTGTCTTCATTCTCTCTTACAGAAACAGCTTTGTAGTCAAGTCTAGGCTGAGAGAAATGAAGTCTTAAAAATACTCCATTTTTTATTAGATATTTTCTTTATTTACATTTCAAATGTTATCCCCTTTCTTGGTTTCCCCTCAGAAAACCCTTTTCCTCCCTCCTCCCCCTGCTCACCCACCCACCCACTCATGCTTCCTAGCCCTGACTTTCCCCTACAATGGGGCATATACCAAGGGCCTCTCTTCCCACTCATGACCAACAAGGCCATCCTCTGCTACATATACAGCTGGGGCCATGAATCCCACCATGTGTACTCTTTGGTTGGTGGTCTAGTCTCTAGGAGCTCTGGGGCTACTGATGTGCTAGAATAGCGGCTTGCACACTAGTCCCAAAATTGTTCCATGTGAAACTGATTAGTTGATATTGTTGTTCCTTCTATGGGGCTGCAAACTCCTTCAACTCCTTGGGTCCTTTCTCTAGCTCCTCCATTGGGGCCCCTGTGCTCAGTCCAATGGATGACTTCGAGCCTCCACCTCTGTATTTGTCAGGCACTGGTAGAGCCTCTCAGGAGACAGCTATATCAGGCTTCTGTCAACAAGCACTTATTGGCATCCACAATAGTGTCTGGGTTTGTTGGCTGTATATGGGATGGATCCCCAGGTGGGGCAGTCTCTGGATGACCTTTCCTTTAGTCTCTGCTCCACATTTTGTCTCTGTAACTCCTACCATAGGTATTTTGTTATCCCTTCTAAGAAGGACCAAAGTATTCACACTTTGATCTTCCTTCTTCTTAAGTTTCATGTGGTTTATGAGTTTGGCAGTTCCTTAGAAAATTGGACATAGTACTACCTGAGGACCCAGCTATACCACTTCTGGGTGTATACCCAGAAGATGCTCCAGCATGTAATAAGGATACATACTCCACTATGTTCATAGCAGCCGTATTTATAATAGCCAGAAGCTCAAAAGAACCCAGATATCTTTCAACAGAGGAATGGATACAGAAAATGTGGTACATTTACACAATGGAGTACTACTCTGCTATTAAAAACAATGAATTCATGAAATTCGTAGGCAAATGGATGGAACTGAGTGAGGTAACCCAATCACAAGAGAACACACATGGTTTGCACTCACTGATAAATGGATATTAGCCCAGAAGCTTGGAATACCCAAGATACAAAAATACCCTATTCTTGAAAGAGAAAAGAAATCAAAAGTTTAGTGAGAAGTAAGATCACCACCCATTCCAGGCTTGGCAGAATTCTTTGTCCTTAAATCTGTTCCTTGGCTGGGTGGACAGTGTAAGTTTATTATGTCTTTGAAGATCAGATTCAACTGACTCTGCATGTGAAAAGATGCTAGAGGACAGAAAAGTAGAAACAGGCACAGGATCTCTCTTTAGGACATCATCTCCCCCACTAGGCTTTACATAACCAAACGCATAGTGTATCTGCATTAGAGTCTCCTTTTCACTGTTTTTGATAAAGTCACTAGAAAGCCTGCCTTTTGCTAGCCTTTGGTAAAATGAGAAATCCTAAGCATTTCTTGGAATTCACAATCTTGACATAGTCACACATCGGATCAGGACAGAACTGTGATCAAGGCTAAGCCATTTGTCACCCCATCCTTTTCTTCCTTTGGTTCCTTCCCTCTCCTGTCTGTCTCTTTCCTACTGACTACCCATTTTCAAGGCTAGGGCACATCCACCGAAGAAGTATCTGATTGTGCCCTCCTCCCCTGGAGCCAGCCTCCATAGGGGTGAGGGGCATGGTAAAGTCACCTCCAGAGGTCGAATTCTCAGTGACACTTAAGCAGATGGAAAAACCTACCAAGATCCAAATCACAGAGGAATGAGATATGGTTAATCCTATCCCCAATACCATCATCGGGGAAGTAACATTCTACGTAAACAACATACTGGACTCAAAAAAACGTCCAGTGAAGCTTCTCACCGTACAGAGGATGGATCGCAGGGACTCGTCTTTAAAGATCCCAAGGCATAAGCAGTTGTGTACTTGGAATGGTCTCTATCATGGTCATTGGGGTCCAGTTTCCACAAAGACTTCCAAGCCCTTGTTTTCCCAAGAATGATTCCAGAATCTCAGTGCAAACCAGCCGCGGACCACTCCCTCCCCCTTCCCCGGGCCTATATTCTGCCCTGCCTCTCATACTGTGAATTACATCTGAAGCCACTGAGGCTGACAAACACAGTGGAGAGTAAGGCCCAGAAAGACGGATGGATGCAAAGTCTAGCAAAATCAGCATATGAAAAATTAGCAAAGGAAAGGTTGGAACCACCTCCCAACACCCCAACTTACCCCACCCTAGGACGACTAAAACTGGCTAGTGACCCTGGTTCAGGTACAGCTGTGTTCCATAGTGGTAGCCTGTGGCTCCTTCTAATACTAAGGTGCACACCCACAGAAAGTTAAGATGCCAATGAGATGCATGATTGCATGGAACGGCGCATGCGTGGAGAAGCCCAACCAATGTGATGTGAAAGCCAGAATCCTGATTGGACTACCTAGTCTCTTCCTCCAGCTCACTTCCGGTCTCGGAAGCGTACCTTTCCCTAACGGACTGTCTCTACTTTTCCAGAAGCCATCCTGCTGCTCAATTCATTGTTAAGCAACAGTAGAACCTGGGGCTCTTCTAGAGGTATCTCCTGAATACCCATATCAACTAGCATCCTGAGGCCAGGCTCACGGGTACAAACCTGACAAGTCCTGGACTCTGCTTGTGTCCAGATCGTTCAAAATGAAGTCATTTAAGTAAATAAAATTTCCCCCAATACTTACAACTATGCTCTCAGTAAATTCAGGGACCATCCTGGGTTACTCTTTGAGAGCCTATAGCTTTGTAAGCATTACATGTCCAGCCCTGACACACACTGCAGCTTAATGGTGATGATGCCAATCACTTGGGGAACCCTGATTCTGTGCCACGCACTATAGTAATTCCATTATCACCATTATCTTATTTATACCTCATTAACCTCAAGAGGCATACACTACTATTACTCCCATTGCCGGTGAGAGAAGCCAAGGGCGATTTGGAAATTTTTCCATGGCTAAACAGCTGTCAAGGCAGGATTTAGCTCCTATCTGTCTGATGATTAAAGTCCTACACTCTTCCCTAGGGCGACATCATTAAATAAGACCCGCCAATGAGAAATTCTGTTCTGGGGCCAATCTAGATACTGTTTAACCCAACTTGCTCTGGATACTTTCTGGAAATGTAGTTTTCTGGAACTTTCTTGGCTGTAACAGGAATTAAAACATCCATCCACGGTGGGGAGAAATGGAGATAAAGTCTGGAAGAAACATTTGGCAAACATTGCTGATGTGTGTCGGCCCAGGGAGAGAATAGTGACTAGACTCTTTCTCCCCCTGCAGTTGGATAAAGTTTAGTCTATCCTCTCTGACTTAGCTATTTCCCAGACTCCTCTAGCTTTTCATCCAACTCCTTTGGTGTGTGTGAGTGTGTTTTCACATGGAGGGGGAGGTGCATGCATATGTTTACATATGCATTTGGAGGCTGGAGGTCCCTTGGGAATCTCTCTGTGGTAATGACCAGCACTTTCTTTTGTGACAGGGTCTTTCACTGGACTGTAAGAGAACATGCCAAGTAAGCAAGGTTAGCAAGCCAAAGAGCCTCAGACAGTGCCTGGTCTCTGTTTCTTAGAGCTGAGATTACAAGCTTATCCTACCATGCTGGCTTTTCTTAAGCGGATTGGATCTTGAGTTACACCTACAGTGCAAATGTCTACCTTCGTGACTATAAAGATAGCACCTTAACCACTGAGCTACCTCCTCAGCCCTTCAACCACTTCTTAATCCAACCCTACTGTTGGCATCCCATTACGTTCTTCGTCCTTTCTAACTATGACAATGGTTTAGAAGGGGACACTTCCAGGAGGAAAGGAAAGGAAATTGAGTCCAAAAAAGTCAAGGTGCCTTATGGTGAATCTCAACAAATTTGCAAAGCCCCTACTCATGGAACAACAAGGTATCCAGAAAGGATAGAGAGTCTACTGGTGTAGAAACAGCTCTGGATTCCAGTCCCAGCAGTTTGAATCAGAAATGTCCACCATGAGGCTCATGGTTTGACCTCTTAGTTTTGACTCTCGAAGTTGATGGAAAACCCTCAGCACATGCTTCAGCTGCTACAACTACCACCTCACTTTTCAAAACCATGATGGACGAGAACTTTGAAAGCATGAGCTGAGATAAACCTTTCTTCCTTAGAACTATTTCTCTCTGGTGTCTTGACACACCACAATGAGAAAGCTAATGCTTCCACTGACTGGGTAGGTCACCTCCAACTCATACGATACAATAATACTTTATATTCTGTTTTATTCTGTTATATATCGCACTTCATTATTCTGTTATATATCGCACTTCATTCTCTGGTGTAGTAGAGCCCCAAACATCACTAATCACACTCGTCCATGAGAAGGACTGATCTGATCACTTATCTAATATGAACACTGTAACACCAGACTACATCATTTAGATATCTTAAAGTAGATCCTTTGTCTTGATATCCCACTTAAAGTCCAGTGAATCCCATAACTTGCTTTAAGCAGGCAGGGACACACTCAAAGACAATGGTATTTTCCCACATGAGAAAGGTTTCCAAGCAACAAGGGTGAATAATATTTTCTAGTGGAGTGGAAAATCCAGCCGTGCTAGAGGAGAGCTTGGGTTGACAGGATCTCCACACGAATGTTGATTTTTGTCAGACTTCTCAAGGCAAAGAGACCCAGAAAAGCAAATAAAGTTTCGGGCTGGTTTTATGTTTTCTTTTCAGTCTTTCTTGGAGGTGAGCAACCTCCATTGCCCAGGACAATCTTCTCACCTTTTAAGTGTATCTCTAGCCCTGGGGGCAAACTTACAATCTGTTAACAAAGAAGCCTTGTAATCAAGGGTATTGAGTAGGAGGCTCTCTATGGCTGCCTGCTTGAGAATGAAAGTTTTTCTTTCCCTAGCTAGTCATTAAAGTACTTATGTTTAAACCCAGGATATTTCAATGACATCACCATATGGACCAACCATAAACCTTTGTGAAAAGTGAAATTAACCGCTTAAAAATGTTGTTAGCTTTCGATTTTCTTGCATTTTTCATGTTTAGAAAAAAAATACTTTGTTGCATTCTCTTGGAGTAGCTGTCTTGATTCAGTTAAACCAAGGGAACCTTTTTTTTTTTTTTTTTTTTGGACTTAGGAACAATGATATTCTTTGAACTCAGTTGAAGGTAGCTATTTAGAATTTGCTAAATTGGATGAACTGAACATTTCAGTTCTGTTCGGCACACTTATCTGATAAGTCTTTGATGCATATCTCTATTGGTTTGTGGTAAGGGAAAAAAAATTAAAGGCAGGTGGGAGAGTCGGCCAGGAGCCTACGAGCCAAAGCAAGAGCATGTTAGAGCATTGTTAGTGTTGGCTGCTGCCAGAGCTCCGAATCAGTTCCCTGCATAGGAGGTTAGGTTTGCTTGGTAACACAGGGTGGGGGCCTCTTAGTAGATTCATGTTGAGGGAGCAGTGAGCTGAAAGAAAGGATTGGAGCCCCAGAAAGCTGAGAAAGTATACTCTGGTGGCTAGAGGACTAAGCAATACAGGGATGAGGGGGTGAGTCTCTGCTTTAGAAGGTGATGACCTCCTGGCTTGTCTGTGCATTGTCACAACTTGTATCCTCAAGGGAACACTACCCTTCCTGGTGTTTAGTCACCCTCCTTCTGGTTGGGAGAGATTTATGAAGTTGAATTCTAAGGCTGATGATAGCTTTTCAAAATCCAAATGTGATTAAACAAAATTCAGAGACTTTTAATTTTAAGATTTATTTTTATTTATTTTTTAAATACTTGTATAAGCATGTGAGGCAAAAGGTACTAGGGTCTGTGCACACATGAGCCAGGATGCTCACAGCAGTTCAGCAGAGAGTGTCAGATCCCCTAGAACTAGAATGGCAGGAGGTTGTAAGCCACTCAGTATGGGTGCTAAGAACTGAACGCATGTTCTCTGTAATAACAGTACACACACACACACACACACACACACACACACACACACACAAACACGCGCGCACACACACACACACACTTGCCCACTGAGTCATCTCTCCAGCTCTCCAGCCCCAAGCATTTTATTTTTTTAAAAGACAGTTATTCGCTGTGCATTATATCTGTTCCCTTTCCTCTTCCTTATCCTTTTCTAGAAGCAGAAAGTTCAAAAATGCAGGGCAAGAAACAGGCAGGCAAAGTTAGGCTGCCGCGGGCTCGCTCCTCTGGCACAATGCCACGAGGTCTCAGCTGCTAGCCCGGCTGCCTCGGATTTTCTTCCTCTGTAGAGGGAAACCTCACCTACTTTTACTCTTTAAGTTTAACCCATATTTCCTGGTCAACAGGTTACCACTGAAACAAAACATTGTTAAGCACTCAGAAAGACTCGATTCAGGCCCAGAGACTCAGACATGGCCCTCGAGAGGAGAGCCCATCACCTCTGAAAGCCAGCCTTCAGAGCCTTGCTACAGGAGAAAGGAAGGTTTGTTTCCTATACTTCATGCCTGCATTATTTACACACAAACTTTAGTAGGTGTCAGTAAAGTAAATAAACAAACTGTTGGAACCCCAAGCAAAGTTCTGGCAGAGAGAACTAGCCTTCTAGAAGCAATGGTCCCTGTGTGTCAATCAGCCCTATGAACCATTTCCATGAGGCAACAGCCAACGCCCCCAAACTCTAGGGGCCGCCCAGAAGAAGGTGCATTGAGAACTACCTGGGACCTATGCCAGTGGATGAAGAACGTTCGACTCCGTGGTCCACAACATTACCCAGAAACTTGACGATGAGTTACCTCTGTGGCGTGGTAGTAAGGATTGCTCTTCTCTCTCAGTGAGACTCCAAGGTTGAGCCCCACTCCACAGGACACCACCCTGTCGCTGCCATGCAGGAAAGCAGGGAATCATGGGAGTTATCATGGGAAAACTTTTCTCCTTAGCCATGCATTGAAAAGAAAAGCGTTCTCCACAGCAGCTTCGCCATTTGACAGTGATGCAAACGGGGTACAGAGCTCCAGCACCTGGACTGCATCACAGACACTTGCTAGTTTCCTTCTTCAAGCTCTGTGTGAACGTAGAGCTCCTCTGTCTCCCCTTTCCTTTGTCTCAACAGCTATCATGAAGATGAGAGCTTATTTTCATTCAAGGCTTAGCGCAGCCCAGAGATTTTTATAGGAAACAACAGGGCTAACCTGTTGCATTCACTGCCATTTTAAGAGTGAGGAAGTTGATGCAACCTGTTTAATTCCACAGAGTGGGAAAGTCTAGATCCTAAGACAGATTTTAATAAGCTACTCCAACTTGTGCCCTTAGGTGACTAAGGGCAGTCCAAGTCATTGATGACCTCTGGACTGCCAGTGACATTTTTTTTCATTGGAAGCCCACGTGATAACTGAAGGGAGGAATGGGAGGTTGTCTGTGCCGGGATTCTAAGGTTTACCCAGGCAAGAGCCTATATCACCCACCTTAGCACAGGAATTCTAGATGGCTCTGTCCGCAGGCCAGTCTGGTAGGCTTGCTTCAATTCAGGTTCCTGGATGCTACCTATAAACCAACCTTGTTGCAGAAACTGGAGTGGCCCAAGGATCTCCATTTTTTATTAAGCTCCCGGGTTATAGTTATATGCTACTTTCTAAAAATCACATATTAGATCAAAACTTCTCTCCAAAGCTTGGGAACCTGAATCCAGATCTCCATCTCCCAGGCACAATCCAGGCATGGTGGCATGGGTTGTAACCACAGCTCCAGCTGAGGAGAAGATCAAACAGAACCCATCAGATCTTGGGGCCTTGTTGGCAAGCTGATCTGGCCAAAATCATGTGCTACAGATTCTGTAAGAGAGCCTGCCTTAAAATCTAAAGTGAGAACCAATGTAATGTAGAGGAAAACATGTACATTAACCTTTGCCCTTCACATGCACAAGCGCATGCAGACACAACACACACACACACACACACACACACACATACACACACACACACACACACACATTCACATATATACTCAAAATGACCTAGAAAGCAAGATTTCCTAATACTAAGTTATTGTTCTTATTTGTCCATATTTTTCACTTTAGGATCATTTTCTGTTTTAGTGGTAGGGAGGTAATGAGGGGCATTTTTCAGTACTAGTCCTATGACACATTGCTACAGCAGTAATGGATGCTCCTCAAACAGGACTCATTATTTCTTTCCTCATACAATATTTTTAAGAAGGAAAAAGACAAAAAAATACCCCTTCCCCAATAAATAATTAAGTAAATAAATAAATAAACAGGGTAACTCAACTAATTACTACTTGGTTTCTTTTGACTTTAGTGAGTTTGAGTTTGGTTTGGTTTTATTGGTTGTGTTTTGAGGGGGTGGATTTGGGGCTTTAGATTTGTTTTTGTTTTGTTTTGTTTCCCCTTGAAAGATTCCGGTGATTTAGTCTGCAAGGCCTACATTCCTTACAATGTTCCTAGCCTGCATTTCTTTTTGGAAACTCTGAGGCTGGTGCTCCCACAGGAACAAAGCCAGGGTTTGTTCCAGGGAGCTGCCCATTAGCTCTCCCAGCCTATGGAAGACAAGTTGGGGCATCACTGCTGGTATATAACAAGATACAATCGAGCTCCTGAGGAAGACCTGTGGTTCAGTAGTGCTATTATGGACAAACTTAAAATTCCAGCCCTGGATTATCTGGTGGAGAGCCTGGTGGCTGTATGTGAGAGACGGGAGGACCTACAGAGGTGAGAGCCTGGAGCGGGGCTTCTAAATCCTGCTCTCGATTTTGGAAGGGCTCACTAGTGTTTCCTGAAGGTCATTTATTTATATACCCCTTCAAAATGTAATTTCCTCTCTGCCTCCCTTTCCCATCTGTGCTATTATTAACCTCTCTCTTAAAACAAGCTCAGAGTTCTAGCCAAATTCACTGAAGAAGCAACCTCTGAGTCAGCCTTGTGGGTGAAAAGCAACACCAATTGTTGGAAGTAGATGGTCTCCACGCTCTCATATCGGACCCCTGGAAATTAGAAACCAGACACACTTAATAATCAGGACATCCCGTGGCTACATTTGAGCAGTAGAATCGGTACCTATCTGGGTTTCTAACCCAGGGTTTCCTCCCTCTTTGTCAAAAGTGTTAGAGGGCTGTTCAATCTATCTACTGATCGACAAAGAATTAAAGGATACTTGAAAATGGATGCCATTTAAAATATAATCTAAGATCCACCTCACTTTTACAATTCTGGCCCACCAGTAGGTCTTTTCCTTCAGTTAATAATGCTTGTACAGGTGAAGGCTGTATCACATTCAGCTCCAGGCTGGCCTGACCTTTCCCCATTGACCTCCTGTGTCTTTACTGGGCATAGATGCTAGGTCCTGCTACACAGAGGAACTGGCAGAGGTGTCACCCTTTCTGAGCTGACAGCAAGCTTTATTTCCTTGATAGTGGGCCTCATGCTTCAAAATAATGAATTGTACACAGGTGACATGCCTTCAACAGCTTCTGCGCTTAGACATCTTCTCTCCTGCTGCTTATAAATTGTGCAGTGCAGCCTGGATGACGTACCCCTATCTGATCTCAGCGTGCCTTTCACAGACATGAAGCTTTGAAAGCTACAGTTACAGAGACCATTTCAATCCTCTCAGCCTCTGAAGGCAACAGTCTAGAACCTCCTACTCAGCCCACAGTGCCATGCTCTCCAGAGATGGGCAACTTTCCATCTGGATGACCTGGGAAGCTTTAGGAACGCCCAAGGCAACTGCACCTATTACCCACACGTGTTAGTTACTTTCTCATTACTGTGACCAAAACACATGCAAGAAACAGCTCAAAGGAGCAAAGCTTCCTTTTGGTTCCTAGGCTCAGGAGATTGCAGTCCAGCATGACAGAGAAGGCATGTTGCTGTTCGTGGCAGAGGAAGCACAAGGGAGAGGTTGTATATGAGATGTCTGACTAGGATATCTAATAAAAGACAGCCATAACAAGGGGCTGTAAACCTACAAAGGCCTCCCCCTAATGACCTATTTCTCCAGCTAGTCCCTGCTTCTCCAAAGCACCAATGGTTTTCAAAATGGTGCCACAAGTTTGGGAATAAGCATTTGGGGGACAAATGCTTATTCAAACCAATAAACGATGCAGTTGCATCTCTAGGCTGAAACTTACAAGTCATTGGTTTGAAATTTTCTCCCATATGATTCCAACAGGTAACCAAGTGGCCAGGACTCTTAGACCCCTCCCAAATATGCCCTGTTGTCTTCAAAGTTCATGCTTGAGAACGGCACAGTTAAGTCACATTTTTAAAAAATCACATAAGCACAAAACAATCTCATAATGTTTTAAGTATGTGTATGGTTTTTATGTTGGGTTACTATATGCACAGCTGTCCTGGGACCTTTTCAAGTTGAAAAGCATGAATCATAGGATACCTGTAATATATGACCTTCAAGAGTCAGACCCGGGGCTCTGTGTTTTAAACACTTGGGGAGACATGTGATAGGGAAAGTTTTGGCAACCAGGTTGAGCCTATCTCCACAGTATATGGATGAAGACACAAAAGCCCCCAAGTCACACAGCCAATAACCAGAGCTCAATGGTAGCTGAACTAAAAGAAAGATTCTTGTGTTCAAATTCTTGGCCTGCAAGATGCCTCAGCAGTTAAGAGCACCAACTGCTCTTCCAAAAGTCCTGAGTTCAAATCCCAGCAACCACGTGGTGGCTCACAATCATCTGTCATGAGATCTGACGCCCTCTTCTGGCGTGTCTGAAGACAGCTACAGTGTACTTACATATAATAATAAATAAATCTTTAAAAAGAAAAAAAAAACAAGGGGGAGAGATCAAGCCTTTGTCAAATTCTCTCTCCCTTCCTCCAGGATGGCATTTATCTAGCTTTCCAACCTTCTATCACTACAGTTTTTGAACGTGCTTTTTGCCCATCCTATATTTTATCTGTCCCTGGATGCCCCAACACCTACAGACTTTTACCACGTTGATGTCACTGATCCTGCCTGAAATAACAATCGGAAATCTTTTGGCTTAACTCGGTTCCATGGTTGACTTTAATGTCGGCCTTGCTTCCTGTGTAAGCTTACTTAGCCACACTCCAGCACACTCCACTTCGGCCTTCTCTTGACCCCTGTGCGCCCACAGGTTAGCACTAAGTTATTCTTTAACAGCACAGGATAGACTCTCCCGGGGGGCAGAGACCGTGGCTTATGCTCTTATATCTTTCTCCCAGTGCACTTAGAATAAACACGCAGCCAAAGCTCTTCCACCCAGACAGAAAGCCTCAAGGCTTATTCAAGTGCACCTCCTTCAAAATCACCTTTTGGGCATCTTTCAGTAATGTGTGGCAAGCGAGAAAAGAAAGAATTATTCTCTATGTTTCCCTTTCCTATTTCATTTTGAAAGAATGGCCTTGAGGTTTATGTCACTTGCAATCAAGTGGCAACAAACTTAATGCCCAGAATACATAACTTTTCAAGAGATCAGCATGACATGTGCATAGATATTATATGTGTCTCTTTCTATGTGCTGTCTTTCTGCAAATGTCAATGGCTTTTCAGAATAATAGACAATCCTGGGTGATTGCCACACCTGCACGTGTCCTGCTAGCAGCCACTTGGAGCTAGAAATAAGCAGAAAATCCCCCTAATGCCTCGGGGAATAAAGTGGCACACACATACATGGCGGCTCCTTTATTAGCTCTGCCGCACTTAGCTCCATTGGTGTCTTCAAGTTGGTAAGTGGCTGAGCTTTGAACCTGAGCTTCAGGTTTAAGATTTCTCATTAGAAGACTCTCCACTTTCTAATGGGTTTTATTAGAGCTTTTCAAAACTGTATAAATTGTATTTGTGTGTGTGTGTGTGTGTGTGTGTGTGTGTGTGTGTGTGTGTGTAGCCAACATATAAACTGTCTTGTAAGAGATTAACATAGACATGTTTCTATGCTGGTAAAAACGCTCAAATGACTGGGCAGTGGTGGCACACACCTTTAATCCCAGCACTTGGGAGGCAGAGGCAGGCGGATTTCTGAGTTGGAGGCCAGCCTGGTCTACAGAGTGAGTTCTAGGACAGCCAGAACTACACAGACAAACCCTGTCTTGAAAAAAAAAAAAAAGAAAGAAAGAAAGAAAAGAAGGAAGGAAGGAAGGAAGGAAGGAAGGAAGGAAGGAAGGAAGGAAGAAAGAAATGCTCAAATGGTACAGCCACTTTGGAACACAAAACTACTACAGGATCCAGTAAGTCCCCTCTTGCATAAGTAGCTGACAGAAATGAAAGCACATGCCCACACAAAACATATCTGTGTTCATAAAACCTTATTCATAATAGATACAAAAAGTGGTAACAATACCAACAAATGTCCATTGGCAGATGAATGAGTAAATAAAATGTGATTCATCATAAAATGGAATATTTAGTCATGGCTGGAGCACACACTGTACCACACATGAACCCTGAAAACATATGGTGAGTGAAAGAGGCTATTTACAGAAGACTATGTATTTTATAATTTCATTCACATGAAAATTGTCACAGGCAGAAAGTAAATTCACAGGTCTCTAGGGATGAGGGGAAGGGACATGTTGAGTGGACAGGGAAGTGATTACCAAAAGGCACAGGGCTGCTTTGGGGGAGGTAAAAATGTTCTCCAATCCCTCTGATGGTTGTTTCACAGCTGAATATATTACAAACCACTGACCCATTACAAATAGGTGAATTTTGAGGTGTATATCTCAATAAAACTGCTACCAAAAAAAAAACTTTTTTAAAAACTAAAAGATGGATACCCCCAAGCCTCCATCCTCTCTTCTTCCGAGCAGTACCACCAGCAGCAGTTTCTTCAGACCTCCTCTTCTTCATCAGGGAAAGGTACCTGCATTATTTTTAAGGACTACATAAAATAATCTACATGGGTGATTTAAATTTATCTATATTTTCAGCAGTAAGGTAACTCGAGTCTATTGAAGAAACAAAGCAACAGTAATTACATGAGGAAGGGTTAATCATGGGTCTTTTCATCCATGCCCAAGTACATGAAATAACAACCCCGAGACTGAATCATACATGAATAAATGCTTAGGCCAAAGTCCCATCTGCTGACTAGCTCATAACCCTGTTATCCATTTGTTCTATTCTATGGGTGCCACATGGCTTGCTACCTCTCCTTAGAGTTCTGGGTTGAATCCTTCCATGCATCTTCTGACTATCCCAGAAATCCTCTCTCTATACCACATTTTCTGCCTCCCTGTTTCTTGCTCCATCTCATAAGCCAACAGCCTTTTATTGACAGGTGAACCATCCACACAGTGCACAAAAGAGTCGCTCTACGGAAAGGGGTTCAAATAGGAAGAGGGCTGGAGGGATGGCTCAGTAAGCAGAGTACTTGTCCTGTGTAATGATGAGCTTTAATTAGATATCATCTAAATTCAGCCTGGAAGAAAGGCTCAATGGAAGACTGTCTGTATCAGTTTGGCATGTGAGCTGCCTGTGGGGGATTGTCTTGAATGTGTTACCTGAGGTAGGAAGAAGTAGACCACTACCGGTGGCGTCATCCCCTGAGTTTGGGCCCCGCCCTACAAAGGAATGGAGAAAGTGAGCTGAACACAAGTGAGCTAAAATAAACCCTTTCTTCTGTAAACTGCATTTTGTCTTTGTAGTTTGTCACAGAAATGGAAATGAAAGCCAGACACCCATGCAAGTATAAAGACCTGAGTGTGAATACCCGGAACCCATGGAAAAGACAACATGGTAACACATATCTGTAATCTCAGTGCTCCTTTGTGGAGACAGGAGATGAGAGACAGGAGAATCTCCCGAAGCTTAAAAGGAAGCTAGCCTGCTGTATACAATGACAAACAACAAAATGGGGACATCTTGATTCAAAGAAAATAGAAGACAAGGACTAACAATCAAGAACATCCTTGACCTTCACATATACTTAGTGGCAAGTATCCACATGCATGTACATGAGCAAGTATATATACCACACCCATACATACCTTATACATGTACATATATCACAATACACATATCATATAAACATCATACATATCATACAAACATTGTATATATACATCATACACACATAATAAAACATTTAAAAAGCAGTATGTCTCAAAATGCCTTCTTCAATGCTTCAGCCCAACCCCAATCTTTACCTCCCTCCTCATCCTCATTGTCAAAAGGGACTTCAAAGATTCTCCTCTCCATGCCTGCATTATTTCCCCTCCTCACACTGTCATAAGCTGCTACAGTAATGTCTCAGAACTTCTGGAGACTTGGAAGAGCTCAGAAGGAAAGCATGGTGTGCTTAATTAGAGCGCTGGATGGAAGGCAAATGGAAGGTTCCTTACCTGCCAGGCACACCTCACACATCTTCACTGGCTGAGAAAAATTCCATTCTGAAGGGCACTGAAGCTATTGCTATCTGGAGCAGCCAGCCAGTGAGAAATTATGCTCCGGGTTTCAGCCCAGCTAGCTTTCATTACTGTTGAAAAATATCACCTCATAATTCAAGCCAGCTCAAGCCTTACCTCCTCCCTGACTTGCTGGCCATCCCAATCCTCGGCAATTCCTCCCACTGCCGAATTCCTCTAGGATGGATGTGATAACATATGAAATCACCCAGGGCTGGGGCCAGGACATTAGCAACTACTCAAAACCTATCTATCTCCCGGCGAGCCACTAACACTTATTATTGGCAAAGGTCCTTGGGCTCCCAGCAAACTCGACCTGCATTGTTGTCTTTTTATGTATCTATTTTCCATTTCCCCAACCCATCTGAAAGGCTGAGGAGGATGAGATCCCATGGTACCCTGCCCCACTTCCCAGCATAATGAGTTCCACTGTAGGAAGGTTCCCAACCAACATTTGTCTATAGAGACTACCCAACTCCCCCAACCCTGACTTGAAGAATATCTCTCGGAATGTGTCGGGGGGTGGGGGGCACAGCAAATATTCTGTGAGTTAAAGGCTTGCTCTACCACTGAGACACTTCCAGTCATGCTTTCCAAATAGAAGAGAGAATTGATTTTCAGAGGAAGGCTGTGCTTAATAAATGATAACATGTACTCTAGCAATGTTTCCAGCCTGTTACTCTGACCTTCCTCCCGTCTCTACCCAGTTTTCATTATGAGCACAGGGCTGGCTCTCCAGGAAGGCGGGGTGAGCAGCATTACAGTGTGTTGAAACATCTAAGTATGAAGACATGAGTTGGCAAACTACACCAGCCTCCTTCTGGTTAGGCATAGTACAGAACAGCGCTGGGCCTCAGTTTCTTTATGAGGCCTTTGTGGGATAATGCAACCCGCATCTGCTCACATTGCTCAATAAATGGCAATTAAAATCATCACAGCATTACCGTCAGGAACTTCCAGGACAGCGGTCATTAACCTCTGGGTAGTGACCCCTTTGGCAAAACCTCTATCTTCAAAAATATTTACGTTATGATCCATGACAGCAGCAAAATTATAGTTAGGAAGTAGCAATGAAGATAATTTTATGATTGAGTGTTAGCATAACATAAGGAATGGTATTAAAGGGTCCCAGCATTAGAAAGGTTGGGAACCACTGGTCTAGGAGATCCTGGGGCACTCTGTATGTCAAAAAGAAGAAGAAAAAAATCTGTCCCTGATCAAAAGACATCGATAAGTATAGTTCTCACCCTCTTACCCAAGAAGCTTCCTATTGCAGATACAAAGGATACTACAGAGATCCACAGCTACTCAAAAAGCCAAGAACAAGTGCCTTCCTTAACTACACAGTGAGAAGAATCCCTACCATTTACTCCCTGTGACAAATGCCATTACTCTCAAATGTCTTCATTTGTCTTCTGAGTATGTAACAAAGCTACATCTTTGAAGGTCAGGGTATTTATGAGTCTCAGGCCTTGTCAGTAAAATGGGAACAAACAAACACAATACTGTGTAACTTTTAAGCCACAATCATACAAACCTCCCACGCCCATGTCTCTCCATTCTTTCTTCACCCCTCTGACTGGGTGTTTGTTTGTAGATATGTGTTCTAAACGACAGATCTTCCATCTCTCTGAGTCCTTGAATATATGGATGAGGTGGAGATCCCACCCATTCACCCACCCCAACCTTGAAACCATAGTCCAGGAATCAAACTGAACTGTCTGTTTAGAAAAAAAATGATCTGTGTGTTAAGTCACCAAAATACGAACGTTCATTATGCCAGCTTTCTGTTAATCCTAATACTTATCTGTATAGATTTTGCAAAGAATTAAACAAAGTAATTATACATTAAACATCAAAGTCATAATAGCTCAATAATAGTTAACTCCTTTCCTCTCGTGGGCCTTCTATGCACCTGAAAACATAAACTTTTTCCTTCAGATGCAAAGTTTTCTAGGAATATTTAAACAACAGGTTGGTACTAGCCCCCAGAAGCTTATTATCGAGCACCCATTTTGAGAGGTTTCTGGTCTGTGATCTGACATACAATGCTTGGTTCGCTTGATAGAACACCCATAAATACCCACAGAAGTCCTTCACTGTGGCCACTCCCGTTGCCTCATAGAAGTGGGGGTTGGGGGATGTCAGCAGACCCCCACCTGAGATCCCAGCTAGCATTCCCTTCTGTACTACAGATGTATGCGGTCTTGGGGGCTGCTAGAGTACATGAGAAGTGGAAAGCTAACTGGAGTAGGGACTCCAGCTGTGTAAATGTTGTGCCTCTTCACTAGTTGTGGCATGAGTGGGATTTCTCAGGGAGGAAGCTGCCAAGTCAGACCCTTGTAAGTAAGGCCAATCAACTCTTAGATTCCCTAGCCTAGATTTGAATTGAATATTTCTTTGGTCTGATGGTTTCCTATCTGGGACAAGCAGGCATTTCTGTGTGTCTCTCAGGAGAAGTTACATGGTAACTTGAACTAGAACTTGAAGCCCAAGAAAGTTGACAGTCTGATAATAAAGACATCCCCCTTCACTCAGTGGATGGAAGGGCCTTTCCTATTTCCTGCAATTGGCTAAATTGACCTATTGCTCACCATATAAGGCATCTTGCTTTCTTTTCATGCTTATGGTGAGCAATTTGAGATTATGTCTTTCTAGGTCTCTCTCAAGATGAAAGATTTTTCATAATCTGAAAAAAAAAAAATGCCTTAAAAGTCCCAACCCTGTGAACAAAAATCTAAAACTATGGTTTCTGTTCCATTAACTCTTTGTCAATGGCCCACTTTAGATCTTCTAAATATCCATGTTGAAGGTGAATTCTGGCCATGGAGGAGGGGGACGTAGAGGAAAGCATGACAGAATGGCCAAGAAGGGAGGGAGCGTAGGAAGATTCAAGTAACAGAGGCAGAGAAACAGAGACTCCAGAAAGCCAGCACTAATGGGCAGAGACTGCCATTACAAGGCAAGAAACTGTGGCCATCGACCAAAGGCAAAGAAAGAAGTCAGAAGAAATAATGACATTAGTCATTGCTATTCCATGGGGAGATGACTTCGGATGCACTCTACGTTTTCAGGAGGCAGCGTCAGAGCTAAAAATTAATTTGGATGACTCTCTGTCCAGTCTGTACTCTGGGCACCCTTGGGTTATTATAGCCTGTGAGCTTAATGGTCAGAGATGTGAGTGACCAGGCTGAAAATCCCTAGCCACAGACTGGTCTCTTAAGATGTGGGTACACCAGGAAGCCCAGCAGTCAATGGCCTCACCCATGACTCAGCACTCATTCACTTAATGGGTTGGAGAAGGCATTGGAGATGGGGATTCATTTTTAAGCTCCAGCCAAGGTTTCTGTGGACTCCTAGTACACACTAGTACACACTTTCTGAATTCTCCTGTAACGTCTCAAGCACCCTACACAATTCCCCAATAGATCTGTCCAAGATTAATTGGACTGTTCCAAGTTGAGAATTATTTTTCACAGGGAACAAACTTGAAGATAAAGACAGAACCCCCCCAAATTAACCCAGCCTCCTTACTGACCTGGTCATGTATCTCCCTTCTGGACCACAGAGTCAGCCGTAGCAATTGCTAGCTGATTTTCGTATAGCCAAGCATGGGCTCCCACCCCATGCCTGATGCTTCACGTTGGAAAAGAGGGAATGATGAGGCGGAGACATAAAATCTGCATGAGTGGGGGAGAAATATTTCCAGCAAAAGTGTCTATTAAATTAATATAGTGCTCTCCTGAGAGCACTGGAGCAACTCAATATTGAGCTGAGGAAGTGACAAGAAGATCTCACTGATGACTCCGTCTGCCCCTGGGACTGTCTCTGCTTCTTGTTTTTCTGCTCCTCGGCCTTCTTCCTGGACATTTTCTTTCAGACGCTGTAACTAGGCACGTGTGGGCAAATATCCACAAGCGCGCATGCGCCAGTGTGTCTGCTTGCAGGAGCTATGGTTTCAGAGTTGTACGGTACTCCAGTATGTTATTTCACTAGAAGCTACAGACCACAAGTTCATGACACTGTTTTCATGTCCAGGCTAATGCATACGGAGACTGTGAGATATATTTTTTCAGGTGTTTGTGTCTGATCAGGAATACCGACACTGTACAAAATCATTGTGGTGGAGATCATTTTTTGTGACAAACCACAAAGGCCCGGGAAGGAGAGAGAAACAACTTTAATTTGCAAAACTCACACCGTCTAGACCTCTTCGGTGATTTATAAAGCTTCATGTCATTCCATTCGGACTTTCAGTACAGAAATTCTAGGTGGCTCTTTCTTCCTGGGACTAAAAATATACATGTAATTAATAAAATTTAATTCTTCGCTCTTTCTTTCCCTCAAAAAAATAAATTACCTGACCTTCAAAACATGTCTGCGTCTAACTTCGTTAAGGGCTTGCCTTTGTGTTTTCTTTAGGTGGAAGCCCAGCGATTTAGTTCAAGCTGTCACTCAAAGTCTCTGGGTTAAAAGGTCTCTATGTATTTATCTTGGTGCTAGTATTAGCCAGTTAAATGGTTGGATAGCAGTCAAAGACTGCGAGAAACAGATATTTGAGAAGTCAAACATTTGGTACTTGAGAAATGACAGAAGAGCTTTGGTGGAGTTTATTACCTGATAATTATTGAATAAGCAGAAGAAGTTGTATATTTTCCCAGCCCCGGCAAATAAGAAGTCACTGAAAGCCACACACACCATTTACAAATAGTAGACAGAAATTGCTCTGTAGACCTATTACAAACAGAGGCTCCAAGGTGCTTTTTGATTTTTTTTTTTTTTTTTTTTTGGTTTGGTTTTTTAACTGCTGACATCTAGAGACTAGAAAATGACACAATCAGCCCTCAAACATGGAGAGAGAGATATGAGGGGGGAAAGGGGAGAGGAGGAGAGGGGGGGGAAGGGAGAGCATGAATAGGAGGAGAAGGAGAGAGAGAGACAGAGAGAGAGGAAGAGGCAGAGGGAGAAGGCAAGAGAGAAAGAGAGAGAGAGAGAGAGAGAGAGAGAGAGAGAGAGAGAGAGAGAGACCAGACTGGGAATGGTCAGCCACTGTGACTATATGAGTAAGACAGGAGCTTTCTACACTCCAGATGCTAGAAACCACCTTTAAACATCACCATCTGCCCTCCCAGCAAGGGCCACCTTCCCAACTTCCTCACATCTGTCAGTAACTCTGCCAGTCTCTGAAGCAAGAAATCAGTCATCATTGGCCCACTCTCTGGCCTTCAACCCCCGTGTGCAATCTGTGACCAAGCCCTGTCATCTCCACTCACAAGCCTCTCAGTTCACCTTCTCTTCCACAGAGGAGGGTGATGGTTAGCAACAACAAGCAAAAAAACTGCTGGGCAGATACCTTGCTCAGCATCAGCTCCCCAACCCAAGCTTCCGTCGGCCCCCAACACAATCCTACTCTGCCTGTTCTGAGGAGGCAAGTCATGGAGACAGGCTGCACCCCGAAGGTGCACACGAGGAAACAGGAAGTAGCTTTACACCTCAACAGCACGCCTTCCAACTTCGAACCTCCGGTCCCATGACAGGATAGCTTCCTGGTGTGCCGGCCACCTGTGTTTATTACAGCAGCCACGGGAAAGTAATAGGAGGGCAGAGAATTATCCAGATAATTAGCAGCTTATCTGAAATAGGTTGCCCTCCTGCTGTAAGCTTGCAAACCTAAACCAACTTCCTATTTACGTTAGCTCTCTTCTTTACATTGGATATACATGAGCTACACAACTGCCTGGTGTTATTTGTTATAATGATGGTCATTATCGTTCCCATTTTTAACCACTGTCTAGAAGATGCTAAGCATCTCTGGTTGCATCAAGTACCCCAGGCTATCCTGACATTATCAACTGAACCCTTTGAAGATGTTGGATTATAAGAAGGGTGACCTGGGAATACATTCATCTTCCTCCTCTCAGTATTTGCAGCTCTTCCCACAGAAAGCATCAAATTCGATTTTTCTGCACATTTGTTTTTCATGCCATGATGGGTGGAGGATGCAGTCGGTCTCCTGTTCTACACTTTGCTGACGAACTTCCTGTTCTTGTCCTCTGTCCACACTGAGGAAACACCCGGGCTTCTCCCCAGCGTGGTCACAGAACCACCTGTGACTTGGATGTCTTCACTTGTTTGGTTTGGCTTGGTTTTATATTGGCCTCCAAGTCACAGCTGTCCAACGTCAGCCTCTCAAAAGGTTGAGACTTTTTTATTTATTTTTTATCTTTTTTAAAAGATAAGGTGTCATTGTTAGGGTTTTGGCAGTGGAAGGGTACCTTGGCAAATCAATCAGGACCAAGGAAGGCCATAGAGATGACACTGCACGACAGATCTCACACAAGAGATTTATTGTGAGGAGGAAATGAAAGGTAAGCTCTGAGTGGGGGGGGGGGGCCAAGGGTGAGACAGAGAGACAGACAGAGCGATAGAGAGTAAGCTGTAATGGCAAGAACCTTGGAAAGAGTGTGCATGTTGCATTGGGCAGCTGGCGATGATGTGGCCGCTGCCGCCGAGGCCCAGTAGTCAGGTTGGGAGCAGGCCGATCCTAACAGTTATTTAGCCCAGGCTTTCCTCAAATTCACTACATCAAACATAACCTTGAATGTCTGATCCGCCTGTCTCTACCTCCCAAATGCTAGGACCACAGGCCAAGTATCACTGCGCCCAGTTTAGGTCGTGCTGGGACTGAACACAGGGCCTTGCGTAGGTGAGACAAGCACTGTACCAACTGGGCAGCAGACTAGCCTTGGAGTCTTCATTCTTAGTCCAGTGCAACTAGTCATTTTCTTTTCCTAGACTTCTTTCCCAAAAAACTACCAAAAGAGACAACTGAGAAAGAGCACCCACCCCATTCTTGTACGTTCCCTGGCCGTTTCTGAAAATAGCACTGTTCTGACAGGAAATGACTAACAGATGCCCCCTGACCCACCGTGACCCCAAAGTGTCTGATCATAAGGTCAGCACGTGGCCTGTTCATTTGGGAACAGCCAAAGCCCGGGCTTCTTAATTTAGAGTGTCATATGCCACAGCTGTGATAGATTAGGGACATCCTTTCAAATGAAGCCTTTTGGCTGTTGCTGGGGCCATTGCTCTTATCATGCCTGAAGGCACGAAGGAGGGAAAATGCAAAGGAGTTCAGAGAGTTGGGTAAGACTCAGGTGTCCTTTATGATTAAATGACAGTAGGAGGCTGCATCACCACTGAGACTCTCCCTGATGCCATGCTCGGGGCAATCCCCCACAGCAAGGATTAGTCCAGACACCAAGGAGAAACCCTCTAACCAGGGTAAGCTTCAAGCCAATTTGGGATGAAGACTTCTCTGCTGGAAGACTGACAAGATCCTAGGAAGAATATTCTGAGTCATTCCGGCAGTTACTGGCATTTCAACCCAAAGCAATTTTATTAGAAGCAGCGTTCAGTTTCCTCAAAGGAGAACACTCAGGAGGGACCATCCATCCATTCCCTGTCTCCACTCACTCTTGTTGGCTTCCAGACTGGGAGTGTATGCTCAGCCCTCTGATCTTGCGAGAGCATTCTTCCCAGGCTACATGCTTTCTTTCTTCCTTTTAAAGGAAGCTGTGAAATCTTTTCTCCAAATGAAAGTGTGATTGTGTGAAATCTAATATTAAAGAAAAAAATTGTAGAGCTGTGTGTGCCGTGTGCAGAAAGAATAGAAAGGAGACTGGGGAGAAGGGCGGCTTGCTGAATGAGATACTTGCTGCACAAGCCTGACGATCTGAGTTTGAGTCCCATCACCCATGGAAAAAGCCAGGTACAGTGGTATGAGTTTATAATCCCAGAACTGGGGAGTTGGAGAGAAGAGGATCCCCAGGGCTCACTGGTCAGCTAGTCTAGTCAAATCAGCAAGCCTCAGGACCCAGTGAGATGTACTGTCTCATAAAACATGCGGACTCAAGTTTGACCTCTGCTTACAACACACACCTACACACATATACACATTCATACATATGTGCATACATACACATACACACACACACACACACACACACAAATAAATTAAATTTAAGAGGAAAGACAAGATGGGCTGATTCCTTCGCAGACTAGAGTCAACATGCTGCCAACCTGATGCACTGAAGTCAAGGCGGCCCAAGTGTGGCTTTCTGACTCCAGAACAACTCTTAGGAACAGGTTCCCTGTGTCAACTTATTTCCCACGTTCTGGGGAATAACCGCATTAACTGTCATTCCTTGATGAATTCTGTTCTAACTAATTAGAAAATCAGTTATGTGAACAACACGCAAGTATAATTTATAAGCAGAGAAGTAACCACAAAGCAGGTAGATTTTTTTTTTTTAAATCTCTCATTTCAGCATGCCTTAGGCACTCTCCTGCCCTCCTGACACCCACCTTCAGTGTGCTGAAAATAATGCATGCTTATAAAGCAAAAATTAGAAACTTTGATTCTAATTTGCTACTCGGAGCCTAGAAAATTCGATGGCTTCAGGCCAAGCTCGAGTTCTACGCTCCTAATTGTACACAACGCTCATCTTTCTTGCAAATAGTCAGACATTGCGCTGGCCAAAACCGTGTACATAAAATTGCAAAAAGCATTTGGATTAAGATTCCAGAGCATCCATAAAGGAATTTGTGTCTTACTATATTAGGGCCTGCTAGAACCAAAGGCCAAACACTGCAAAACAACTGGAACGTACTGCTGAAGATCCCAGAGGACGGGAAGTTCAAGATTAAGGCAGGGACAGATGTGGTGTCCTATGGGAACTTGTTCCTCACATGTGCTGTGTGTGTGTGTGTGTGTGTGTGTGTGTGTGTGTGTGTGTGTTTTATAGTAGTAGTAGTAGTGCACATGTGAATGCATATATGTAAAACCCAGGAGCAATCACAGGGTGTCATCCTTCAGGCACCACACACGTTTTGTGTGAAACAGGGTCTCTCACTGGCCTGATACTCATTAAGCCAGCTAGACTGGCAGGCCTGCAAGCCCTAGGGATTTTCCTGTATCGGCTCTGCCAGAACTGGGATTACACATGCATGCCACCAGTGATTGGCTTTTTCTTTTCTTTCTTTATGCATGGGTTTCAGGGACCCAACTCAGGCCCTTGCACTGCAAAGCAAGCAATTTACTAACTGACTCATCCCCCTAGCCCCTCATTGTTATTTATCTGCCAAGGGGATGAATCAATTCCCTCAGGCTCTTCTATAAGGGCATCAATCCTGCTGGGGAGGCCTTTACCCTTGTGGCCCAATCACTTCCTGGTTATGTTACCACACTTGGGATTAGATTTCAACGTATAAATCTGGGGAGGGGTATAAATATCCATGCCATAGAAAATACACAAAGGAAAGCGTTCCCTAATACAGCAGAGAACAGCTAAACTGGCACCATTATCCTAGAAAGTTCTTTCCAAAGCTACTTTCCATTTAAGACATAAAGTTGTGTCGTATCTCACATAGCCTCCTTCTGAGATAGCTCACCACGACCCATACCTCTGGGTGTTCACACCCTTGTCATTCCACACACACACTGTACCAGGCCCTGATCTATATAACCAATAGAAGTGCTAACAAGTGACACATTTCCCCATGAGAAGAACCCCCCAACCTCCGCAACAAGGGACCAAGAGATGTCTGCAGTCAACAGCCAGGAACCTCAGAAGAACCGAGGCTGCCAGCAATCATGTGATGAACTTGAAGAGGATCACCCCTTGACCAAGACTTGCTCATGAGAGCCACCTTCAACCAAAACCTGGAGTCTAAATCCCCGCTGCTGGATGGTTCGGTCTCACCTAGTTTCCAAGTAGTGTATCCATTTCTGCAGTTTCTGAATAGTGTATCAATTTCTGATGTAGCTTTGGAGGCACTAATTGTGAATGTCTGTGCCTCCCCCTTCAGTCAAAAGTTGAAACTAGTTAATTAAAAAAAGAAAATGGGGAGAAACATTTCCCCAGCAAAACTAACCTGCAGCGTGGCAAAAAAAAAAAAAAAAAAAAAAAAAAAAAAAGTGTTAAAACATTATGACAGACCAGATGTAGATGAAATCAACACTGAAACAAAACCATTAGGACGTGTGTGTGTGTGTGTGTGTGTGTGTGTGTGTGTGTGTGCGCGTGTGTGTGTGTGTGTGTAATAGCTCTGTAAGTCTGGAACTCACTACAAAGACCATGTTGGCCTCAAACTTGCAGCAATTCTCCTGTCTCATCCCGCTGGGTGCTGGGATTATAGATGTGAGCCACCATGCTCAGCTCGAGCATTAGATATTATATTAGTAATTAGAATCCATTGCTGGGAGCTGTAGAGATGGAGAGTTAAGGGCACCGACTATGCTTGCAGACAGACTGGGTTTGATTCCTGGCACCCACATGACAGTTCAGAGCAATCTGTAACTGCTGGTTTAGCAGCATGAAAATGATACACGTACATGGGACCAAACATGCATATACATAAAATAATAATCAAATACTTTTAAGGAATGCACCATTAACCATTCTAAGCATGTATATCATCATAAGTTCAACAGATATTAATGGAGTGTCCACCCGAGACAAGGTATGAGGCTGTGCAGCACTAGAGAGGCACAGCCAGGGTCGCGACAAAGTCTCTTGTCTTTGTTGCACTGGGATCCAGCATCAGAAATGCAATCCTGACTTCACTTTCAGAGGGGATGTCTGTAGTCAGGATGGAGAGGAGCCAGGGGAGAGGCTGATGAAGAGCCTCAGAAATGTTTCCAAAGCTGTCTTGCTCTCTGTAGTCCTCACTGACCTCCCTGCTTCCTTCTGTACCAAAGACTTGAAAAATTCTATCCCTGGGCTGGAGAGATGGCTCAGCGGTTAAGAGCACTGACTGCTCTTCCGAAGGTCCGGAGTTCAAATTCCCAGCAACCACATGGTGGCTCATAACCATCTGTAATGGGAGCCGATGCCCTCTTCTGGTGTGTCTGAAGACAGCTGTAGTGTACTTACATTTAATAAATAAATTAATTAAAAAAAATTCTATCCCTAAGATATCAGCTATGTGTATCTTAAACAAAGATTCTCCAAGCCTATCCCCCCCTTTGGGCACCTTTATCCTTTTTTTTTTTTTTTTTTTTTTTTTTTTTTTTTACTGGCAGGATTGTCACGAACTGAAAGAGACTCTGGTTCACACATGCGCTGATGAAAAAAGTAAACTCTGAAGGGAAGAGGCCCATCCAAGCCCTCAAAAGCAAGAGCCCCCTGAAGCTTCCACCTCCGGGGTTCCAGCCAATGCTTTCCCGACCACATCTCACCAATGCCATCAGCCTTGGACTGCTATGCTTCAGCAGCCTGCGAGAACAGCATGGGGGAAAAAAATCTCCCCGAGTGCTGCGGAGATTTTAGCTTCGCTCACACAGCGATAGCTTCATTCGGCAGCCGTCCAAGGTCCCTGCTAAAGCTGTTTTCCTTGACTCAATTAGAGAGAGCACTGAGGGAAGATCAGGCTGAGAAATTCTCTGGGCTCTCATCTGTTAATTGAAGCCACTGTCAGATGTTCCACACCATGACAAATGATCAAAGATACCTATCTCTCTCTCTCTCTCTCTCTCTCTCTCTCTCTCTCTCTCTCTCTCT